>CM065395.1:24525000-24782500 GCA_033060915.1 Euryodendron excelsum
TATTTGACTTGGAAAGTGAGGATAAGATGTGTCGGGAAGGTTGACTGAGCCTTTAGGGGCAAAACGGTCAACTAGATCGAAAAACTGCCGGGACAGACTCAAATTGTCCGGGAAGAAGACTTGGGATCTGGAAACATTATTTAGAATGTTCCCAGAGGTTTCCAATTGGATTCCCAGAGCCGGCGTGATCGGAAAAGGAGACCGGCCCACCAGGGGCAAAACGTTCATTTTGCATCTAGTTTGTCGGAACTGACTCGGAATGGTTCGGAAAGGTAAAGGAAGGTGGAGAAAACTATAAAAAGTATTCTTGGGTCATTACCGGTTTGATACCCAGAGCCGGTGTGGTTGAAGAAGGAGACCGGCCCTCTAGGGGCAAAACGGTCATTTTGTACCGGGTTTGTCGGAACTGACTCGGAATGGTCCGAAAAGGTAAAGGAAGGTTGAGAACACTATAAAAGGTATTCTCGGGACATTACCGGTTTGATACCCAGAGCCGGTGTGGTTCCCGGGGCATCCAGATGCCTAGGGGCAAAATGGTCATCCTGACCGAAAAGTCTCGAAAAAGGTCCTAAGGGTAGTCTGGTCATTTTTCACCGAAGTGAGCTAACAAACATGGGTATTGACCTAGGTTTTGAGTGTTTCCACCACTCGGACGGGGTTGAGTATTTCCGCTACTCGGACGGGGTTGATGATTTGTGAGTATTTTCGCTACTCGGACGGGGTTGATGATTTATGAGTATTTCCGCTACTCTAACGGTTCTGTGAGTATTTTCGCTACTCTAACGGTTCTGTGAGTATTTCCGTTACTCTAACGGTTGAGTATTTCCGCTACTCTAACGGTTCTGTGAGTATTTCCGCTACTCTAACGGTTTTGTGAGTAGTTTTGCTACTCGGACCGTCTCGAGGAATAAACTGTCTCGAGAGAGGGATTGGAAAGGGGTCTTACCTTCTCTGAAGAGACGTGCCTAGATTGGAACCGTCTCGAGGAATAAACTGTCTCGAGAGAGGGATTGGAAAGGGTTCTTACCGACTCCGAAGAGACGTGCCTGGGTTTTGAGTGTTTCCGCCACTCTAACGGTGTGAGTGTTTCCGCCACTCTGACAGTTTGGTGAGTGTTTTCGCCACTCTGACGGTTTGGTGAGTAGTTTTGCTACTCGGACCGTCTCGAGGAATAAACTGTCTCGAGAGAGGGATTGGAATTGGAATAAAAAAGGATAATGCCCCTAAGGGCATTTTGGTCATTTTGCCTCTATTCGGGCCTGACAGGCCTGCGAAGCGATGGAACGACGGAATTTGGACTAGAGGATTGGTTTCGATTGGAATATTTTCCTTTGGACTTCCACCTATCTAATTTTACAAAGGGAAACCTTAAACTACTCTTGAGTCTTCGGATTCGCCTTCCTTGGATTTGATGTCGAGGAGGTCGCTGAGAGACCTTGTTGATTGATTGCCCCTTGTCTTCTTGGAAACCCTATCTCCGTGAGCATAGAGGGATTGGGGCCCCTCTTTATGGAATGAATTGAGATGCATGCCATGAGTCCTTAGGGTTACGCGGGAACCCTTAGGGTTTGGGTAGGTTTAATGCAAGGGAGAGTGACGTTGGTGTCACTCTCAAAGGGTTAATCATATGCATGAGAATGCAGTGACTTGAGTTACTTGGAACTCTTGTCTAGACATGAAATATTGAATGCATGAACATGAATAAGCAAAGAGTATAAAGAGAGAAGGTATAATCAAAGTAAACATGCATGCATGAATAGTTAGACAGTTATTATAACAGTATAAATACAAACATTATAACAACAGGTATAAATGAAAGTAAAAGTAGTTGCCCTTTCCTCCGTGATTTTGAAAATGGTGCTCGTGTCCTAAATTCGGCAGAGGTTCGGCTATGCATGGTGTCTATATGAGTATGAGGTTGAGGGTTGACTAATGCGTCCTAAAAAGGTTCGATCCCCGGATCTTCAAACCTAGGCCCACTCCCCGAGGTGGTGCCATGATCGGTTGATGATCCGAGCGGGGGAACCATCAAGAGGCCGTAGGCGAAGAAACTGACACAGCATCTTGCCCACAACCAATATACCGTTCCCCCTTTCTAACTAGAAAGGACATATCAGGGTATGCAAATATGCAGAATGCGAGTGCACATGTAATGTGTGTGTGATTTTTTTAAAAGTGGAGGAAATGGCCCAACAACTCCCACTCATCCTGTACATCACATTCATGCAAAGCAATTAATAAAATTTAAACAAAATGTGTACCTACAAAAACAAGGATGCAAGTGTTAGTATGTGGATGGCAAACATAATACAAGATAATATGAATAAATGCATGTTTTTTTGAAAACAATTTTTGAAAATTTAGTTTTGAAAATTTAAAGTGAATAAGATTGAACCAAGTTAATTGAAGACTCTACATGGGTAAAGGGTAAAGAGACATGACTAACGGCCTAACCCTCTAAGTGTCCCCAGTGGAGTAGCCAACTATCGCGCCCAGATTTTTCGCACTCAAGAAATACTCACACAAGCGAGAAAAATGTTGTACTCTCTCGTTAGAACTCACCCTCCTAAAAGAATGAGTGCGACTAGGTTTGAATTGAAAAATTGGTTTGAATAAAGGGCTTTTGAAAAAGATTTGGAGTCGCCACCTAACTTGATTAAGGTGAGTTAGGTCACCTAAAAACTGAGAAATAATCCGAAGATTACACTTAGGGTTTTTGGAAAACGATTTTGAAAATATCTCCTCAAGAGAGGGTTTTTAGGAAAACAGGTTGTTTGGCAATCTTTTGGAAAACATTTAGCCCTTTTTGGAAAATAACTCCTTTTGGTCTTTCGAAAACAGTGATCTAGGTTCGGAGGTTGGTTACGTGTAGGGAAGACGCACTAAACTATCACCCTACCCCGCCCTTTCGGTACCTACATGTCAATCTACCCTAGATTCACCTATGAGAGTCTTTAATTAACTATAGTTCAACCCCATTCACTTTAGAAAAAGAATGTTTAAAACGAAACTAATATGATGCATGATATGCACGTGCAAGATGAAATAATTGGAAAATAGAAATTGATTTGAAAAGAAATTGATTTGATTTGAAAATAAATTTGAAAAGATGGGATTGAAATTGGAAACTTTGAAAATTTAGAAATAGGAATTTGAAAATAGAAATTTTGAAATTGAAATTTGAAAATTGATTGGAATTGGAAATTTGGAAAGATTTTGAAAACCACACCCATGAGGGTGGAATTGAAAGTTTGAAAAGTATTGTGACCGTACCTATGAAGGTTGCCTACGTATCCCTTTGGGGGAATCAGGTCAGTCGTAGTTCAGACCGGAGTCCGATTGAAAAGAGAAGAGTGGATTTGAAGACAGAGATTGAATTGGAAATTGAATTCGATTTGGAATTGGAAGAGGAGATTGAAAATTGAAATTGAGAAAATTGGACTTTGATTTGAAAAGATAGATTTGGACTTGTTTTGAAAAAGAGAAAGATGAAGGTTTAGGAAACCTAGACTTAGGAAAAGCTTGACTCGACTTGGAAGGTTAAGGAGATTAGGAAAGGTTGGATTTAGGAAATGTTTGAATTAGGAAATGTTCGATTTAGGAAGTTTCGAATTAGAAAAGTTTCATTTTTGGAAAGTTTTGAAATTAGGAAAGTTTGGAATTTAGAAAAGTTTTAGGTTTAGGAAAGTTTTGAAATTGGAAAGTTTCGAGTGTAGAAAGTTTTCGAAAAAGGAAAGGTTTTCAGATTAGGAAAGTTCCCAAATTAGGAAAGTTTTGAAAATCGGAAAGTTTTGAAAATTGAAAAAGTTTGAAAAAGGAAAGTTTTTAGTTTAGAAAATGTTTGAATTAAGAAAGTTTTGAGTTTAGAAAAGTCTTAGATTTGGAAAGATTTGAAGTTTAAGAAAGTTTACAATTTAGAAAGCTTTTAGGTTTAGAAAGATTTAATTTAAGAAGGTTTCAAATTTGGAAAGTTTTGAATTTGGAAAGTTTTGAAATTTAAAAAGTTTAAGATTTAGAAAGTTTTAGAGTTTTAAAAAATCTTGAAATTAGGAAAGGCTTGAGTTTAGGAAAGGTTTGAAAACTCAGATTTGAAAAAGATTTTGGAAAAGGGTAGAATTAGAAAAGGGTTGAATTAGGAAAGATTTTTATGTTCAAGTTTTTGGAAACTTAGGGTTTAGGAAAGTAGAAGTTTAGGAAGGATTTGAATTAAAAAAAAAAAAAAAAAGGTCAGATTAGGAAAGGATTGGATTTTGTTTCTAAAAGGGAAGGTTTGATTTCGTTTCCAAAAACGGAGGATAGGATCTAATTTCCTAAACGGGGAGATTGGATTTGGTTTCCTAAAGCAAAGGTTTGATTTTGTTTCCTAAAGGGAAGATTTAATTTGGCAAGGATTTCGAAAGGGAGGTTTTAGAAACCCTAGATTTGAAAAACCATAGTTTTGACGTAGAAAATAGGTTTTGGAAACATGAATATTTTTGATATAGAAAACAAAAGATTTTGGAAACCTAGGTTTGGGGCAAAGTTTGAAAACCTTGTTTTTGGGAAGAAAATTTAGGGTTTCCTAATTGTGGGTTCTAAGGCTTGATTTGGGGCTCTAAGGAAAGAGTTTTTGGAAAGTGTTTTTTTAGAAACATAGATTTTCTAGAAGGGAATCCTAGGAAGGAGTTTTTGGAAAGTGTGTTTGAAGAGGGAGTTTTTGGAAGGAAAATCCTAGAGGAGAATTTCTAGAAGGAAGATTTTGGAAAGGGAGTTTTTTGGAAAGATTTTTGGAGAGAGTTTTTAGAAAGTGAATTTCGGGGAGAGGATTTTTGAAAGGAGTTGAAAAAGGGAGTTTTGAAAAATAGATTTTAGAAGGAATTTTTGAAAACAATTTTGGAGGGGGGGAGTTTTAGGAAAGTATGTTGAAAAGGAGATTTTTAGGAAGATATTTTTAAAAAGAGAGAGTTTAAAAGGTGTAAAAAACATCTCACTTTCCTAAAACAATTCTAGCCATAAGAGGACTAGAACCACTTTAAGAAAGTGGTTTTGAAAACAAGGTTTGAAAATATAGACCAAAAGGCCACTTTTAATATAACACTTTCCTAAAGCAACCCTAGCCATGGAAAGGCTAGAATCATCCTAGAATTGTGGTTTTGAAAACAAGTTTTTGAAAAAGAGATTTAGATGCGATTTTGAAAACAAGTTTAAAAAAACGTTTTGAAAAACAACTTTGAAAACGGTTTTTGGAAGATGCAAGACTATGATATGCACAATGCAATTTGGAGGTCGTGAACATACAAGGCTAAGGCTTCACCACATAATCAAGGGGGGCCGAACCCACGTGGTTTTTGGTTAGACTAGAAGAAAGCCCCCGACACGGTGACTCTCCAATAGTCCAATCCTACACATGGACCGGGAATCCCCTTGTTTCAAGCATGCAAAGAAAGGGGGGGAAAGAGATGGGGATTAAAATAAAGAAAACCCAAGTGGGTTGGAGAGAGAAGAGAGGGGGGAAGTACGGAAAATTAAAGAGGGAGCCTACCTTGTATCTTGTTTATTTTGCGCGCCGTGCAGTCTTCGGTCTTCAGTCTTGATCTTCGTCTGTCGTCTTCAAGAGTTATCTTCAAGCTTCGGGTTGCAGCTCCTCCAGTCTTCAAAAGATGGTTGAAGGCTAGTGTATGAGTATATGGGGGAGTGTGTAAGTGTATAGGAGGCTAGGGTTTGTGTATGATGGCTAGGGTTTAGTGTAGGGTGGCTAGGGTTTGGAGAACCTAAGGAAACTAGGGTTTTTGGAGGTGCTCGAGCTCTGTATATCGAATTGTGTGATTTCTAGGTTAAGTTTGCAGACCCCTTTCACGTTGAACGAGGCTCTGTATTTATAGAGGGAAGACAAACTTGGCGCCTATTGCAGTGACGCCAGGTCAAATTATACACTGGCGCCACTAGGAGTGGCGCCAGGCCATTTTTTGGCTTGGCGCCACTACTAGTGGTGCCAGCCATTTAGGAAACAATTAAGGTCGGCAAGCAACGTATCTTTGACTAGATTTGGGCGCCTGTACTAGTGACTACCATGTAAATTTTAGTCTGGCTTCACTAGGAGTGACTCCGGAAAGTCCGGGAATGATTTGAAGGAGCCGAGAATGACCCGGAAGGCCGGAAAGGAGCAGGAACACTTAAAATAGTGTCCTGGAGGTATTTGACTTGGAAAGTGAGGATAGGATGTGTCGGAAAGGTTGACTGAGCCTTTAGGGGCAAAACGGTCAACTGGACCGGAAAACTGCCGGGACAGACTCAAACTGTCCGGGAAGAAGACTTGGGATCTGGAAACACTATTTAGAATGTTCCCAGAGGTTTCCAATTGGATTCCCAGAGTCGGCGTGGTCGGAAAAGGAGACCGGTCCACTAGGGGCAAAACGGTCATTTTGCACCGGGTTTGCCGGAACTGACTCGGAATGGTTTGGAAAGGTTAAGGAAGATGGAGAACACTATAAAAAGTATTCTCGGGTCATTACCGGTTTGATACCCAGAGCCGGTGTGGTTGAAGAAGGAGACCGGCCCTCCAGGGGCAAAACGGTCATTTTGTATCGGGTTTGCCGGAACTGACTCGGAATGGTCCGGAAAGGTAAAGAAAGGTTGAGAACACTATAAAAGGTGTTCTCGGGACATTACCGGTTTGATACCCAGAGCCGGTGTGGTTCCTGGAGCATCCGGATGCCTAGGGGCAAAATGGTCATCCTGACCGAAAAGTCTCGAAAAAGGTCCTAAGGGTAGTCTGGTCATTTTTCACCGAAGTGAGCTAACAAACATGGGTATTGACCTAGGTTTTGAGTGTTTCCGCCACTCGGACGGGGTTGAGTATTTCCGCTACTTGGACGGGGTTGAGTATTTCTGCTACTTGGACGGGGTTGAGTATTTCCGCGACTCGGACGGGGTTGACGATTTGAGAGTATTTCCGCTACTCGGACGGGGTTGATGATTTATGAGTATTTTCGTTACTCGGATGGGGTTGATGATTTGTGAGTATTTCTACTACTCTAACGGCTGTGTGAGTATTTCCGCTACTCTAACGGTTCTGTGAGTATTTTCGCTACTCTAACGGTTCTGTGAGTATTTCTGCTACTCTAACGGTTGAGTATTTCCGCTACTCTAACGGTTCTGTGAGTATTTCCGCTACTTTAACGGTTTTGTGAGTAGTTTTGCTACTCGGACCGTCTCGAGGAATAAACTGTCTCTCGAGGGGGATTGGAAAGGGGTATTACCGTCTCTGAAGAGACGTGCCTAGATTGGAACCGTCTCGAGGAATAAACTGTCTCGAGAGAGGGATTGGAAAGGGGTCTTACCGACTCCGAAGAGATGTGCCTGGGTTTTGAGTGTTTCTGCCACTCTAATGGTGTGAGTGTTTCCGCCACGCTGACGGTTTGGTGAGTGTTTCCGCCACTCTGACGGTTTGGTGAGTAGTTTTGCTACTCGGACCGTCTCGAGGAATAAACTGTCTCGAGAGAGGGATTGGAATTGGAATAAGAAAGGATAATGCCCCTAAGGGCATTTTGGTCATTTTGCCTCTATTCGGGCCTGACAGGCCCGCGAAGCGATGGAAAGACGGAATTTGGACTAGAGGATTGGTTTCGATTGGAATATGTCCATAATGACTTGAAAACAAGTCTGGACGGAGTATAGACTGCCGAGCGGTCAAAAATGGGGTGCTTACACTCGAGGCGGTAAATCTACTCTAATCAGGCGTGTCTTTTCGAAGATGATAAGACCCCTTTCCAATTCCAATCCCTCTCTCGAGACAGTTGATTTCTCGAGACGGTAAATCTACTCCAATCAGGCGCGTCTTTCCGAAGATGATAAGACCCCTTTCCAATTCCAATTCCAATTCCTCTGACGAGATAGTTGATTCCTCGAGATGGTAAATCTACTCCAATCAGGCGCGTCGTTCTGAAGATGATAAGTCCCCTTTTCAATTCCAATCCCTTTCTCGAGACCGTTGATTCCTCAAGACGGTAAATCTATCCTAAATTAGGCATGTCTTTTCGAAGACGATAAAACCCCTTTCCAATTCCAATCCCTCTCTCGAGACATTTGATTCCTCGAGACGGTAAATCTATCCAAATAGGCACGTCTTTTCGAAGACGGTAAGTCCCTTTTCTAATTTCAATTCCAATTCTAATCCCTCTCTCGAGACAGTTTATTCCTCGAGATGGTCTGGTGCGTTTTTTGAAAAAAATCTCTTCGAAACGGTAAGTCCCTTCAAACCTGTCGACCGGGACGAGACCCCAATTCCCCTAGATGGTAGAACGGTCCACCTTTGCCACCTAGTAGCCCACCAATGCAGAAATGTCTGTTTAAGCACGCCTTTCGAGAAAGTTGATTCTTAGGCGCTAAGTCCCTTTAGCAATTTCCTAAGATCAGGTAGCCTTAGGAATGATCGCGAACCGTCAGAGTAGCGAAAATACTCACAAACATTACAACGCTAAGTATCACACGACCGCCATTAGAGTGGCGGAAACACTCAAAACCCAGGTCAAGACCAGTGCCTGCTAGCCCACTTCGGTGAAAAATAACCAAACTACCCATTGGGCCTTTTCCGGCACGTTTCTCGAGAACAAACCTGAGTCTTCAGAACGGTAAGTCCAACCTTCCAAGATTGTCTTAAAAGCAATCCGAAACGATTAGGTGCTTTCTAGTCAGTTTCGGGCCAGTTCCGAGACTTTTCAGTCAAGATGACCATTTTGCCCCTAGGCATCCGAATGCCACGGGGACCACGCCAGCTCTGGGTATCAAACCGGCAACTTCCCGAGATTGCTTCTTATAGTATTCTCAACCTTTCTCTTCCTTCCTGGATCATTCCGAGTCAATTCTGGCAAACTTAGTATAAAATGACCGTTTTGCCCCTAGAGGGCCGGTCACCTTTTCCGACCACACCGGCTCTAGGTATCAAACTGGCAGCCTTTGGGAACATTCTGAATAATGTTTCCAAATCTCAAGTCTTCTTCTGAGACAGTCCGAGTCCGTCCCGGCAGCTTTCCGACCCGATTGACCGTTTTGCCCCTAATGGCCCAGTTAAATCCTTTCAATACATTCTATCTTCATTTTTCAAGTCAAATACCTCCGGGACACTATTTTAAGTGTTCCTGCCCTTTTTTTCGGCCTTTCGGGTCATTCCCGGTCTCTCAAACTCCTTCCCAAACTTTTCGGAGTCACTCCTAGTGAAGCCAGGTTAAAAATTGCATGGTAGTCACTAGTACAGGCGCCCAAATCTAGTCAAAGATACATTGCTTGCCGACCTTAATAGTTTCCTAATTGGTTGGCGCCACTAGTAGCCAATATTTGGCCTAAGTGGCGCCAGAAGCATTTTTGGCCTAACAGGCGCCATGTCTATCCCGTCTCTATAAATACAGAGCCTCCTCCAGCGTGAACGAAGTCTACAAACTCAGTCTAAAAATCTTAATTTTTGATACACAGAGCTCGTACACTCCCACCTTATATACAAACCCTAGTCTTATATACACTCATACACACCCTTATACACGTATACACTAGCCTCCAACCCTCCATTGAAGACTTGGATTTGAAGACCGAAGACGAGCCCTTGAAGATCAAGACTGAAGTGAAGCGAAGACCGAAGAAAGCAAGACGCGCAAAACCAAGCAAAGTAAAGAAGACACAAGGTAGGCTTCATATTTAAATTTCTGCACTTCCCCCTCTCTCTTTTCTCTCCTAACCCACTTGGGTTTTCTCTATTTTAATCCCCCATCTCTTTTCCCCCCTTTCTTTGCATGCTTGAAATAATGAGACTCCCGGTCCATGTGTAGGATTAGACTATTGCAGGGTCACCGTGTCGGGGGCTTTCCTTTAGGCTAACCGGAGACCACATGAGTTCGGCCCCCTTGATTATGTGGTGAAGCCTTAACCTTGTATGTTCACCACCCCAAACTTGCATTGTGCATATCATGATCTTGTATCTTCCAAAAATCGTTTTCAAACTCGTTTTCAAAGTTTGCATTAAACTTGTTTTGAAAATTACATCAAAATCTCCTTTTCAAAACTTGTTTTCAAAATCACAATCCTAGGGTGATTCCAGCCTTTCTATGGCTAGGGTTGCTTTAGGAAAGTGTTACATTTAAAAAAGACCAATATGGTATATATTTTCGACTCCTTGTTTTCAAAACCACTTTCCTAAAGTGGTTCTAGCCTTCTTATGGTTAGAATCGCTTTAGGAAAGTGCGACATTTTTATACCTTCTAAAAACTCTCTTTTTAAAAGTTTCTTTTCCTAAAAATCTCCTTTTCAACATACTTTCCTAAAACTCTCCTTTCCAAAGTTGTTTTTAAAAACTCCCTCCAAAAATCTATTTTTCAAAACTCCCTTTTTCAACTCCTTTCCAAAATCCTCTCCCCAAAATCCATTTTTCTAAAAATGCTCCCTAAAAATCTTTCCAAAAACTCTCTCCAACAATCTTCTACCAAAAATCTTTCTAAAAACTCTCTTCCCAAAATCTTCCTTCTAGAAACTCCCCTTTAAGATTTTCCTTCTAAAATCTTTGTTTCCAAAAACGCACTTTCCAAAAATCCCTTTTCTTGATGCTCAAGTCAAGCCTTAGAGCTAACAATTAGGAAACCCTAATTTTCTTTTTAAAAACATGGTTTTCAAACTTGCCTTAAAACCTAGGTTCCCCAAAACCTCCTATTTTCTACGTCAAAACTATACACTTCCAAATTTAGGGTTTCTAAAACTCCCTTTTCCAAATCCTTGTCAAATGAAAATCTTCCCTCTAGAAAAACAAATCCAATCTTCCCGTTTAGGAAACTAGATCCAATCCTCTGTTTTTAGAAACAAAATCAAACTTTCTCTTTTAGAAACAAAATCCAATCCCTTCCTAATCCAACTCTTTCCTAACTCAACTCCTTCCTAATCTCCTACTTTCCTAAATCTCAACTTTCCAAAACTTGAATACAAAAATCTTTCCCAAATTTTAAAATTCCATTTTCAAATCTTTCCTAATTCAACCCTTTCCTAATTCTACCCCTTTCCAAATCTTAACTTTCCAAATCCAAATTTTCAAATCTTTCCTAAACTCAACATTTCCTAATCTCAAGGTTTTCTAAAACTCAAACTCTAAAACTTCCTAAATCCTAAGGTTTCTAAATTCGAAACTTTCAAACGCTAAAATTTCCTAAGTTCTACACTTTCCTAAACTTCAAATCTTTCAAAGTCTAAACCTTTCCTCATTCCAACCCTTCTTAATTCCACATCATTTCCAAACTTTAACTCCCAAATCTAGATTTTCAAATCTTTCTAAAACTCAAACTTTGAATCTTTCAAAAATTCTAAAGCTTTCTAAATTCAAATCTTTCCTAATTTAAAATCTTCTAAAATTCTAAGCTTTCCAAATTTAAAACTTTCTTAAGTTGAAACTTTCCAAATTCTAAACCTTTCTTAAACTAAACTTTTCCTAATTCAAAACATTTTTAAATTTAACACTTTCCTATTTTCAAAACCTTTCTTAAAATAAAACTTTCTTAATTCCAAAACTTTTCTAATTCGAAAACTTTCCCAATTCGAAATCTTCATCTTCCACCCGGCTCCTGCTTGCTCTTCAGATGCGTAATCAACGCACAGTATATTTTCATCGAAAAATTGGGGTTCCATGGATTGATAATCATCAATAGGGTTCTCGGCCAGATAATCAGCTATCACCTGCCCCTTGACTGCTTTACGAGTAGTGAACACGACGTCAAATTTTGACAGGATCATGTGCCAGCGGGCAATTCTGCTGGACAGGGTTGGTTTCTCGAATATAAACTTGAGGGGATCCACTTGAGAGATGAGGAAGGTGGTATGATAGAGCATGTAATGCCGAAGCCTATGAGCTGCCCAGGTTAATGCGCTATAGGTTTTCTCGAGATCCGAATACTTTGTTTCATATGGTAGGAATTTCTTACTGAGGTAATAAATGGCTTGCTCTTTTCTTTCTGTTTCATCACGTTGTCCCAAAACACATCCCATGGAAGTATCTAACATAGACATGTACATCAACAAAGGATGTCCCAGGGTTGGTGCCATTAGGACAGGAGGATTCCGTAGATATTCTTTGATTTTCTCAAAAACTACCTGACAATTATCATCCCATTCTGTTGGAACGTCCTTCTTAAGGAGCTTGGAAATAGGTTCACATAGGTGGGTCATTTGGGCAACGAACCTGCTGATAAAGTTTAATTTTCCTAGAAAAGATTGAACCTCCTTTTCCCCCTTTGGTGCTGGCACTTCAACGATGGACTTAACTTTGGCAGGATCAACCTCTATCTCTTTTTCAATGACTATAAACCCCAGCAGCTTCCCTGAAGATACTTCGAATGTGAATTTGGCAGGATTTAGCTTAAGCTGATACCTACAGAGGCGGTCAAACACCTTCCGCAAGTTGAACATGTGGTCTTTTTGCTATTTGGACTTGACGATCATGTCATCCACATAGATTTCTACTTCCTGATGCATCATATCATGGAATAAGGTTACCATGGCTTTTTGGTAGGTTGCCCCTGCATTGCGAAGTCCAAATGGCATGACTTTATAACAGTATACTCTCCAGGGGGTAATGAAAGCAGTCTTCTCCCGATCCTCTTCAGCCTGCTTGATCTGATTATATCCTAAAAAATTGTCCATAAAGGAAAACATTCTGTGACCGGCCGTGTTGTCAACAAGCAAGTCTATGTGTGGGAGAGGAAAATCATCCTTTGGACTGGCTCTGTTGAGGTCCCGAAAATCAATATACATCTGCACCTTGCCATCTTTCTTAGGTACTGGGATAATATTAGCCAGCCATTGGGGATACTTTACTACTTGCAGGAATTCTGCCTGGAGTTGTTTAATCACCTCCTCCTTCATCTTCAGGTTCCATTCGGGCTTCAATCTTCTTAGCTTTTGCTTAAAGGGTTTCATCTGCGGGTCCAAGGGTAATCTATGTTCCACAATGGATTCATCCAGCCCGGGCATGTCTTGATAGGACCATACGAAAACATCTAAGTATGCACGCAATAGTTCTAATAATTCCTTGCGGTGCCATTGATCTAGGCTTGTACCGATTCTAAGCTCTTTTGGATCCCCTTCATTTCCCAAATTAACGGTTTCTGTTTCCTCAATGTTTGGGGTATTACGATTCTCATGTCTTTCTATTTGTTCCCAAATTTCCTCTTGCACCTCCTCTGAAAAATTTACATCTTGTTCAATTCCCAATTGTTGGTAATCAAACTCGATGTTCAAGTCATCATTTATCAAGATTGGCATTCTCTGGATTAGCTGAGTAAGATATCGGATGCAAAGGTCCTTGGCATGGAAAATAGTGTGCAATGAATCAAACGAGAAAGGAGTATTTTTCCATTAATAACTTGATTTTAAAAAGTTAAGACAAATAAATTAAAAGGACAAAGTTTGTTTATGGCAAGTCAGTTGCTCTGGGATCTCGCTCTAGTGAGCTTTGTACCGAAACTTGCGAGCACGGATGATGTCTTTGCTGGCCCAATTATGCAACTTTTTGCCTGGCAACATCGCTCGAATGGATCCATCTTGGGTTACTCCAATGTTGGCTGTCATGACGGGCACTTATTCTTGGACTTTTCTCTTCTTCTTATTTAATATAGATATTCCTTTCCCCATGTCCAACTGCTTGAATTGATTCGAGAGTTCCACAATAGCTTTCCTATCAGCCCTCTTCTTTCGCATTGTTTCTATTTTCTCCTTTCTTGTGGGTTTATATCCCAACCCAAAGGTGGGTTCAGCCGACGGTATTTCTACGATTTCAGGTCTTCCTTGTAAACATCTCCCTAGGCCTTTGCCCGGATGGAAAGCATTTGCTTTAAAGTACTATACTATTATCTGAAAGTTCCTGGAATATTTTTGCTCCACTTGATCTTCTTTCTGCATAACAGTGATATATTCAAAGATTGAAAGCAAGAGGGTAGTTGAGTGTTAGATGCAACGATATCAGCTTTGTATACAACGAGCTTTTTCTCAGCGAAAATAGAGATTAGCTTAGAACCCATGATGAACTTGACTTTTTGATGAAGGCTAGAAGGAACCACATCTGCCGAATGAATCCAGGGCCTTCCTAACAGCAAATTGTAGATAGGCAAAATGTGTAAGACTTGAAATTTAATTGTAAAGGTTACTGGTCCTATCTCAACAGGCATTTCAATCTCCCCTATAGCTTCCTTTCGAGAACCGTCAAAGGCACGAATGATCATACCACTATTTTTCAAGTAAGTTTGGTCTATTCCCACCCTTTCTAGGGTAGAATACGGGCACACATTGAAAGTTGACCCATTATCTATCAATACTTTGGCTACCATTTTTTCTCTTGCTCTTACAGCGATATGCAGAGCCCGGGTGTGGCCTGTTCCATTAGTAGGAATCTCGTCATCAAAGAAGGCGATGATGTTTGGGGCCATGATGAGACTCACCATGTCATGTAGGTTATCTGGCGTGAAACTCTCAGGCATATGAGCATCCTGGTGCACTTCAGAAGTGAGCAACAAACCCAACATTGAAATATGGGCTTGGGCTTTCCTAAGTTGTTCCATGATGTTGTAGGCAACCTTTCCTAAAGCTTTGGTGAATTCTGACATCTCTTGATCTGTCGGTTGGTTGGAGCATTCTCTTTCTTTATCCTTCCCCTTCCTTTTTCTTTCCACTTCAACAGAGGTGTAGAGGCGCCCTGACCGAGTCATCTCCCCTATTTCTGTTACGGGCTCTCCAGTGCCCTTATCAGGTGGGTAATTCCAAGGGACGTTATGAAGACTAGGTATTGGCTGTTGGGTTACTGTGGGAAGAGTTATCCTTGGATTTATGAGCAAAGGGATTGCCACAGGTGAAGGGTTGGTGAGGACGGGTAGGGTGGTGGGCACAATTGGCTTCTTTGGCAAGACTAAAGGTAGCTTAGGTCGTATGACTCCTTGGATGTTGGTTTGAGGTTTAGGTCGAGCCATAGCGATCATAGGTTTAGGTTCGAATAATGTAGTAAGAACAAGGTGACAATGGGAAAGGTCCAGTGAAGTTTCTATGGTTAGGTTCATGTCGGGTTGATCAGATTGGGTGGTTAGGAAGGAATGATCTTGGTATTCGGGCTCCTCTAGGGTATCAATTGTCCCTTCTGGAATTGCGGCAAGTGGGTTGTGTAGGGGGTTTCTGCTGACATTCCTACTTTCCAATAGTATGTTCTCCCGAAGCTTGTGAACTATGGCCTTCACTATTATGGAAGATGTTGGACTAGTATTCGTTGCCTATAACAATGAAGACAACAGTTACAAATTAGAGTTTGGTTCTTGGAGAATTATATGCCATGTATGCCCTAGGGTGCCCCTCTTTAGGAGGGAAACTAATCATGATGTATTGGCTCACTTTTGAAGATAGGGGGTTTGCCCCTGTATGTAGATACCTTACCATCAAGTAGGAACCTTCAGCCATCCATGCATTCATTCTCAAAAGTAAAGAAGTACATTGAATTTTAGGGTTTAAGATACAAAGAAATTGAAATACATTTCCACAGGGGGAAAGGAGAACATTTTCTTTGGGACTTCCACCTATCTAGTTTTACAAAGGAAAAACCTAAACTTCTTTTGAGTCTTCGGATTTGCCTTCGTTGGATTTGACGTCGGGGAGGTCGCTGAGAGACCTTGTTGATCCATTACCCCTTGTCTTCTTGGCAATCCTATCTCCGTGAGCATCGAGGGATTGGGGCCCCTCTTATGGAATGAATTGAGATGCATGCAATGAGTCCTTAAGGTTATATGGGAACCCTTAAGGTTTAGGTAGGTTTAATGTAAGGGAGAGTGACTTTGGTGTCACTCTCAATGGGTTGATCATATGCATGAGAATGCCGTGACTTGAGCTGCTTGGAACTCTTGTCATGACATGGAATATGGAATGTATGAAAATGGATGTATAGAGTACAAAGAGAGAAAATACAGTTGAAGCAAACATTCATGCATGAGCAGTTAGATAGGCATTATAACATTATTAATACAGTCATTATAACAACAGGAATAGACAGGTATAAATGAAAGTAAGAGCAGTCGCCCTTTCCTCCATGGTTTTGGAAAACGGTGTGCGTGTCTTAAATCCGGCAGAGATTCGGCTATGCATGGTGTCTATATGAGTATGAGGTTGAGGGTTGACTAATGCGTCCTAAAAAGGCTTGGTCCTCGGATCTTCAAACCTAGGCCCACTCCCTGAGGTGGTGCCATGATCGGTTGGTGATCCGAGCAGGGGAACCATCAAGAGGCCGTAGGCGAAGAAACTGACACAGCATCTTGCCCACGACCAATATACCGTTCCCCCTTTCTAACTAGAAAGGTCACTTCAGGGTAATAATGCAAGTATGTAGAATGCAGTGTGTGTGTGATTTTTAAAAGTGGAGGGAAGAGCCCAACAACTCCCATTCATCCTGTTCATCACATTCACGCATAGCAGTTAACAAAATTTAAACAAAATGTGTTCCTACAAAACAAATATGCAAGTGTTAGTATGTGGATGACAAACATAATACAAGATAATATGAATAAATGCATGTTTTTTTTTTTTTTTTGAAAACAATTTTGATAATTTGGTTTTGAAAATTTAAATTGAATAGGATTGAACCAAGTTAATTGAAGACTCTACATGGGTGAAGGGTAAAGAGACATGACTACGGCCTAACCCTCTAAGTGTCCCCAGTGGAGTCACCAATTGTCGTGCCCAGATTTTTCGCACTTGAGGAATACACACACAAGCAGAAAAAATATTGTACTCTCTCGTTAGAACTCACCCTCCTATAAGAATGAGTGCGACTAGGTTTGAATTGAAAATTGATTTGAATAAAGGGCTTTTGAAAAATAATTGGAGTCGCCACCTAACTTGATTAAGGTGAGTTAGGTCACCTAAAAACTAAGAATAATTCGAAGATTACACTTATGGTTTTTGGAAAAAGGTTTTGAAAATATCTCCTCAAGAAAGGGTTTTTAAGAAAACAGGTTGTTTGGCAACCTTTGAAAAACATTTAAGCCCTTTTTAAAAAATAACTCCGTTTTGGTCTTTGAAAACAATGATTCTAGGTTCGGAGGATGGTTACGTGTAGGGAAGACGCACTAAGCCATCACCCTACCCCGCCCTTTTGGTAACTACATGTCAATCTACCCTAGATTCACCTATGAGAGTCTTTAACTAACTAATGTTCAATCCTATCCACTTTATAAAATAATATTTAAAAAGATATGATGCATGATATGCAAGTGCAAGTGAAAGACTTGATTTGAAAATAGATTTAGGAATAGAAGAATTTGATTTGACTTTAGAAGAGAGATTTGAAAGGATAGATTTGAAATTAGAAAGTTTTAGAATTTGAAAATTGAGATTTAAAAATAGATTTTTGGGATTGGAAATTGAAAATAGAACATGGAATTGGTGTAAGCACCCCATTTTTGACCGCTCAGCAGTCTACACTCCGTCCAGACTTGTTTTCAAGTCATTGTGGACATATTCCAATCGAAACCAATCCTCTAGGTCCAAATTCCGTCTTTCCATCGCTTCGCGGGCCTGTCAGGCCCAAATAGAGGCAAAATGACCAAAATGCCCTTAGGGGCACTGTCCTTTCTTATTCCAATTCTAATCCCTCTCTCGAGACAGTTTATTCCTCGAGACGGTCCGAGTAGTAAAACTACTCACAAAATCGTTAGAGTGGCGGAAACACTCACAAAACCGTTAGAGTAGCGGAAATACTCACAAAACCGTTAGAGTGGCGGAAACACTCACAATCCAGGCACGTCTCTTTGGAGACGGTAAGACCCCTTTCCAATCCCGCTCTCGAGACAGTTTATTCCTCGAGACGGCTCCAATCTAGGCACGTCTCTTTGGAGACGGTAAGACCCCTTTTCCAATCCCTCTCTCGAGACAGTTTATTCCTCGAGACGGTCCGAGTAGCAAAAATACTCACAGAACCGTTAGAGTAGCGGAAATACTCACAGAACCGTTAGAGTAGCGGAAATACTCAACCATTAGAGTAGCGAAAATACTCACAGAACCGTTAGAGTAGCGGAAATACTCACAAATCATCAACCCCGTTCGAGTAGCGGAAATACTCCCAAATCATTAACCCCGTCCGAGTAGCGGAAATACTCCCAAATCATCAACCCCGTCCGAGTAGCGGAAATACTCACACCGTGAGAGTGGCAGAAACACTCAAAACCCAGGTCAACACCAGTGTCTGTTAGCTCACTTCGATCAAAAATGACCAGACTACCCTTAGGACCTTTTTCGAGACTTTTCGGTCAAGATGACCATTTAGCCCCTAAGCATCCGAATGCCCTGGGAACCACACCGACTCTGGGTATCAAACCGGTAACCTCCTGAGAATACTTTTTATAGTATTCTCAACCTTCCTTTACCTTTCCGGACCATTCCGAGTCAATTCTGGCCAACCCGGTACAAAATGACCGTTTTGCCCCTGGAGGGCCGGTCTCCTTCTTCGACCATACTGGCTTTGAGTATCAAACCGGTAATGTCCTAAGAATACTTTTTATAGTATTCTCAACCTCCCTTTACCTTTCCGAACCATTCCGAGTCAGTTCCGGCCAACCCGGTACAAAATGACCGTTTTGCCCCTAAAGGGCCGGTCTCCTTCTTCGACCATACCGGCTTTGAGTATCAAACCGGTAATGTCCCGAGAATACTTTTTATAGTATTCTCAACCTTCCTTTACCTTTCCGGATCATTCCGAGTCAGTTCCGGCAAACCCGGTACAAAATGACCGTTTTGCCCCTGGTGGGCCAGTCTCCATTTCCGACCACGCCGGCCCTGGGAATCAAACCGGCAACCTCTGGGAACATTCTAAATAATGTTTCCAGATGCCAAGTCTTTTTCCCGGGACAATCCGAGTTCGCCTCGGCAGTTTTCTGGTCCGATTGACCGTTTTGCCCCTAAAGGCTCGGTCAACCTTTCCGACCCACCTTATCTTCATTTTTCAAGTCAAATACCTCCACGACACTGTTCTAAGTGTTCCTGCTCCTTTCCGGCCTTCCGGGTCATTCTCGACTCTTTCAAATCATTCCTGGACTTTCCGGAGTCACTCATAGTGAAACTAGGCTAAAATTTACGTGGTAGTCACTAGTACAGGCGCCCAAATCTAGTCAAAGATACGTTGCTTGCCGACCTTAATTGTTTCCTAAATGGCTGGCCCCACTAGTAGTGGCGCTAAGCCAAAAAATGGCCTGGCGCCACTCCTAGTGGCACTAGTGTATAATTTGGCCTGGCGCCACTGCAACAAGCGCCAGGGTTGTCTTCCCTCTTCCCTAGCCTCCGATACACTCATACACTCTCCCATACACTCATACACTAGCCTTCAACCACTCTCTGAAGACTTGAAGAGCAGCCATCCAAAGCTTGAAGACAATCCTTGAAGACTGAAGGTGAAGATCAAGACCAAAGACCGAAGATCGAAGACTGCACGACGCGCAAACTAAACGAGATACAAGGTAGGCTCCCTATTTAATTTTCTGCACTTCCCCCCTCTCTCTTCTCTCTCCAACCCATTTGGGTTTTCTCTATTTTAATCCCCCATCTCTTTCCCGCCCTTTCTTTGCATGCTTGAAACAAGAGGATTCCCGGTCCATGTGTAGGATTGGACTATTGGAGAGTCACCGTGTCGGGGGCTTTCTTCTAGTCTAACCAAAGACCACGTGGGTCCGGCCCCCTTGATTATGTGGTGAAGCCTTAACCTTGTATGTTCACGACCCCAAATTGCATTGTGCATATCATAATCTTGCATCTTCCAAAATTCGTTTTCAAAGTTGTTTTCAAAACTGTTTTCAAACTTGTTTTTCAAAATTGCATCAAAATCTCTTTTTCAAAACTTGTTTTCAAAACCACAATTCTAGAGTGATTCTAGCCTTTCCATGGCTAGGGTTGCTTTAGGAAAGTGTCATATTAAAAGTGACCTTTTGGTCTATATTTTCAAACCTTATTTTCAAAACCGCTTGCCTAAAGTGGTTCTAGCCCTCTTATGGTTAGAATCGCTTTAAGAAAGTGAGACGTTTTCGTACTTTCCAAAAACTCTCTTTTTCAACATACTGTCCTAAAGCTCTTCTTTCCAAAATTATTTTCAAAAACTCCCTTCCAAAATCTATTTTTCAAAACTCTCTTTTTCAACTCCTCTCCAAAATCTTTTTCTCAAAATTCACTTTCTAAAATCACTCCCTAGATTCACTTTCCTAAAAAAAATCTCTCCTAAAAATCTTTCCAAAAATTCTATTTTCTAAAATCTTCTTTCTAGAAATTCCCCTCTAGGTTCTCCTTCCAAAACCTTCGTTTTCAAAAACGCACTTTCTAAAAATCCCTTTTCCTTAGAGCCCAAGTCAAGCCCTAGAACCCACAATTAGGAAACCCTAAATTTTCTTCCCAAAAACATGATTTTCAAACTTTGCCCTAAACCTAGGTTTCCAAACTCTTTTGTTTTCTACATCAAAACTATCCTTGTTTCCAAAACCTATTTCCTACGTCAAAACTACGATTTTCCAAAACTAGGGTTTCTAGAATTTCCCTTTCCAAATCCATGCCAAATTCTATCTTCCCTTTAAGAAACCAAATCAAATCTCCCCGTTTAGGAAACTAGATCCTGTCCTCCATTTTTTGAAACAAAATCAAATCTTTTCTTTTAGAAACCAAATACAACCCCTTCCAAATCCAAATATTTCTTAATTCAAATCCTTCCTAAACTTCTACCTTCTTAAATCTTAAGTTTCCAAAACTTGAACATAAAAATCTTTCCTAAATTTTAAAACTCAACTTTCAAATCTTTCCTAATTCAACTCTTTCCTAAATCTACCCTCTTTTCAAATCTTAACTTTTCAACCCTAAGTTTTCAAACTTTTCCTAACCTCAAACCTTCCCTAATCTCAAGATTTTCTAAAACTCTAAAACTTTCTAAATTTCAAATCTTTCCAAATTCAAAACTTTCTAAATTTGAAACCTTCTTAAGTTAAATCTTTCTAAACCTAAAAACTTTTTAAATTCTAAACTTGCTAAAACTTCAAAATCTTCTCAAATCTAAAACTTTTCTAAACTCAAAACTTTCTTAATTTAAGACTTTCTTAAGCTGAAACTTTCTTAATTCAAACATTTCCTAAAATGAAAACTTTCCTTTTTCAAACCTTTCCCAAAACGAAACTTTCTTATTTTCAAAACTTACTTGTTTTCAAGACTTTCCAAGTTCAAAACTTCCCTTTTTCAAGCATTCTAAAATTCAAAACTTTTTTTAATTTGAAACTTCCCAAATTCTAAGCCTTTCTTAAACTAAACTTTTCCTAATTCAAAACATTTCTAAAATCAACACTTTCCAATTTTCAAAGCTTCCAATTTCCAAACTTTCTTAAATTCCAAACTTTCCTAATTTCAAGACTTTCCAGAAATGAAACTTTCCTAATTCAGAACTTTCCTAATTTGAAACCTCCCTAATTCAAACCTTTCCTAAGTCCAATCTTTCTTAATCTCAAGTCTTTCCTAGGTCTCCTATCTTTCCTAAGTCTAGGTTTCCTAAACCTTTTCTTTTTCAAAACAAGTCCAAATCTATCTCTTCAAATCAAAGTCCAATCTTTTCAATTTCAATTTCCAATCTCCTCTTCTAATTTCAAATCAAATTTAATTTCCTTCTTCAATCCAACCTTCTATTTTCAATCGGACTCCGGTCCGAACTACGATTGACCTGATTCCCACAAAGGGATACGTAGGCAACCTTCATAGGTGCGGTCATAATACTTTTCAAACTTTCAATTCCACCCTTATGAGTGCGGTTTCCAAAATCTTTTCAAATCTCAAATTCCAATCTATTTTCAAAATTCCAAAATTTCTATTTTCAAATTTCTATTTCCAAATTTTCAAACTTTCCAATTTCAATTCTATTTTTTCAAATCTATTTTCAAATCAAATCAATTTCTTTTCAAATCAATTTCTATTTTCCAATTCTCTCATCTTGCACTTGCATATCATGCATTATGCTAAATTAGTTTTCAAACATTGTTTTTCTAAAGTGAATAGGATTGGACATGGGTTAATTAAAGACTCTCATAGGTGAATCTAGGGTAGATTGATATGTAGGTACCGAAAGGGCGGGGTAGGGTGATAGCTTAGTGCGTCTTCCCTACACGTAACCAACCTCCGAACCTAGGATCATTGATTTCAAAGACCAAAATGGAGTTATTTTTCAAAAAGGGCTAAATGTTTTCCAAAGGTTGCCAAACAACTTGTTTTCTTAAAAACCCTCTCTTGAGGAGATATTTTCAAAAAAATTTTTCCAAAAACCCTAAGTGTGGTCTTCGGATTATGCTTAGTTTTTAGGTGGCCTAACTCACCTTAATCAAGTTAGGTGGCGACTCCAAATTTTTTCCAAAGCCCTTTATTCAAACCAATTTTTCAATTCAAACCTAGTCGCATTCATTCTTTTAGGAGGGTGAGTTCTAACGAGAGAGTACAACATTTTTCCCGCTTGTGTGAGTATTCCTCGGGTGCGAAAAATCTGGGCGCGACAATTGAAAACTTGAAAATTCAACGGGGCTGCTAACAAAAAGGGAGCTGGCATTGGGGCAGTAGTAGTGTCAAGAGCAGGCAGTCATTATCCAATTGTGGTTAAGCTGCAACTTGAACTATGCACCAATAATATCGCCGAATATGAGGCTTGCATCCTGGGATTAAGATTGGCATTAGAAATGAAGATTGACGAATTGGTTGTTTTCGGCGATTCAGATCTAGTTATTCAGCAGTCTAAGGACGTATACGAAACTCGGGATACCAAACTTTCCCCGTATCATCAACAAGTCAGAGATTTGTGTCAGCTATTTAGAAGCGTGAATTTTCATCACATACCCTAAGTAGAGAATAGTTTTGCCGACGCCTTAGCTACATTAGCTGCAACAATCAAGGTCGATAGGGGCACTGAAATACCCCATCTACAGATCTTTACCAGGGATATCCCTTCCTATTGCCTGCACACAACTGTTAAACCCAGCAAGAAACCATGGTTTTATGACATCCAGAGGTACATCCAGGCCAAGACATTCCCCGACGCAGCATCACAACGAGATAGGAAGACCATTTGTTGTTTGGCGGGACATTATTTCATGGAAGGAAATGAACTTTTTAGGAGATCATGGTTCAGGCCTCTAAGATGCGTCAATGCCATTGAAGCCAAAGTTATTATGGAGGAAGTGCACAAAGGAGTTTGCGGTCCCCACATGAATGGCCACACGCTTGCAAAGAAGATTCTCCGAACAGGATATTACTTGTCAACAATGGAGTTGGATTGTATCAGATACGTTCTTTGGTGTCACAAGTGCCAGATACATAGGGATAAGATCAAAGCACCGCCGACTGAGCTCCATTCCATGTCAGCCCAGTGGCCTTTTTCTATGTGGAGGATAGATATGATTGGTTCTATCACTCCTAAAGCTTCTAACGGCCACTACTTCATCCTTGTCACCATTGATTATTTCACTAAATGGGTGGATGTCGTCTCTTACGTTCATGTCACCAAGAGGGTCGTGGAAAGGTTCATAAAAAATCACATCATCTGCCGGTATGGGATTCCCGAGTCACTCATTACTGACAATGCTTCCAATCTGAACAACGAGTTTATGTCAAAGCTATGCCAAACATTTTGCATTACTCACCAAAATTCGGTCACCTAAAGGTCTCAGATGAACGGAGCAGTGGAAGCAGCCAACAAGAACATTAAGAGAATACTTTGAAAAATGATTAACAACTACAGAGATTGGCATGAGAAACTTCCTTTTGCACTGATGGCTTACCGAACTACTATGAGGGTCTCCACCAGAAGCACTCCTTTCGAGCTAGTCTATGGCACCGAGGCAGTCATCCCTATTGAGATTGAGATTCCTTCTCTAAGGATCTTAACAAAAACCAAACTAGATAAAGCAGAATGGATCAAAGACCGGTATGCCCAACTCTGCCTACTAGATGAGAAACAGCTAGCTGCGGTTTACCATGCTCAATGCTACAGAAGGCGAATGGCCAGAACGTTTGATAAGAAGGTACGACCTCGATCATTCCAACCGGGAGATTTGGTGGTCAAGAAGGTGTTCCACCATCAGGAGGCAGCACATGGGAAATTTGCTCCAAACTATGAAGGGCCATTCGTGGTAAAGAGGGTCCTGTCTGGAGGAGCTCTCATTTTGGAGGAAATGGATGGCCAAGAATTCCCTCGCCCATTGAATTCAGATGCTGTCAAACACTATTACATATGATTCCGAAAGTTAGATCTTTGGTTTCTGTGAAGAAGCAATAAAATCTACTCTCCTCATTCCCCACTAATCAATAGGGTAGTGTTTCAAGGGTAAAGTTCTATGGACTAAACAATCTAATTCCAAGATGACGAGAGGCCCTCGTTTAATTTTCTATCCAATTAAAATGCATATATATAACATTTGTCAAACCCTTAGAGCCGGTTACTTTCTTTCAGGAACATTCCCCAACAAAGTGATCATGCTAGGTCAAATTAGAAGCACTGCAGATATGCGTTAAAAAAAAAAAAAAAAACCTCTTGAAGTATTACCTTAAGTTCACACAAACATTGTTATTAACATTGTTAGTTTAAAAAAAAATACGCAGAAAAAGTGCTATTAGACCAAAAATCATTGACAGTGATCATTAGTAGAATGGTAGGTTTGAGCCTGTTCCTTTTCTTTCAATCACACCACAAACCCTAAAAGTCCTCTCAGATTAGAGTTAAATTGAACAGTCCAAATGAGTTTACTAAAATATGCTATTGGCCGGAGGATGTTGTAAGTAGTGTTTAGGAGCTTCTTAATAGAAACCAGAGACCAAGCTGAGGAAAGAGAGAGAAAGAAGAGAGAAAAAGTAAGCACGCTCCCGAGGATGCAGTGAAAACCTGAAAGGGCACTGCAGGTAAAAGAGTAGGGATGTGGCAAGATACAAAACTGTTGACCTTGGCGAAAACCTGCAAAGGCGCCTTGGTGCAAAAATGACAGAGCTGGGACTGGTGAAAACCCTCAGGGGCACTAGTAGTAAAAATAGCAAAAAAAAGGGGGGGGGGTGGGGGCAAGAGATTTAGATGTAAGAAATAGCTCAAGCTACTGCATTCCCCAGAAGTTAATGTATGAAAGCAAAAGTGTAAAAGTCAGAAGACATCTCGAAAGGCATTCTCCAACTTAGCCCAGTTAAGGTTAAAGGAAGCAGGGGTTCCTTTCGTGGGACAATCAGTGAGTCAGAGTATCAAACAAAAGGGAGTTATCTTTCATTGAGCTACGATTTTTCATTTAACTTTGCTTAAGTTTATTGCTATACTAACCATGCAAGAAAATCATATCAAAAAAACAAAATACGGGAGGCCTTGAGTTCATAAGACAAAAAGGAGTACAATACTAAACAAAGTATGTTTTTCTAAGAATGCAGGAATCAATAAATCTAAGAGTGAGGGGCAAAAATATATCACTCCCCATCGTCATCAGAGGAGGAATCTGCTAAGCAAGGATCCACTGGCTCGCTAACCATAGGAGGAGGACTCAGAGAAGTGCCAGCTGTAGAAGATCCAAGCTGGGCTCGCTCGTAGTCTGCACACCTGGCCTGAAACGTATCTCTCTTTCGGGTAAGGGACTCCACAGTTTCCCGCAAAAGATTGACTATCCATCACATCAACCTCTAGGGAAGGGGAATTGCCTAGAACGCCTCGTGGCTGCCTACGGCCCCTCACAGCACTCAAAGGTGGGTCATCATGTGTCGATCTAGCTACTACAAGCTGCATCTCCAGCGAAGCTACCTCAACGTCTCTCATCCTCAACTGGTCATGTAATATCCGTATCAGTCAACGGTTCTCCCGCCTGTGACGATGCCCCTAAACAATCATAGCTATCAAGAAGTCGGTGTATCCTACAGAAGGTAAATGAGTCTCGATGAGAAGATCCCCAAGTCTACTGGGACCTAGCATATAGTGTCGAAGCCAATAATGATAGGCCTCAGTCGCAAGGGGCAGGTCAGAGAATGGACCGTCATCATCAACGTGAGGAAACAAAGATCTCCATGTATCCATAAGTCTCTCCACCAATGCTCTCAGGATCGACGCCTCAAAGACAAGAGTAAACTCAGTTGCAGATGCCGAATAAGGGAAATCCTGACTCCTGCCAAGCTGTCGCAGAACTCGAATATCGAAGAAAAGGGCAATGCCCCGCAAGCTTGCTAGGGGCACGAAGGCCCTCCCGGAAGGCCAAACTCTCAAGCAATACCTACCAACCAGTCCTGAATACCACCGAACCATGCCTGACCTTATGCTCTAGAGGTAGTCAGCCTAGGATGCAACGGTTTGCAGAAATCTCCCCTCATCTGCCATGACACCCTGAGATCTCACCAGGGAATGTATATGGTCAAGCTTGGGATACCATGTATGCTGGAACAAAGGAGTAACAAACAAGTGCCCAATCGCCCAGAGCTGGAAGAGAGTAGCGCTTCCCTGGAAATGAGCGTCAATGGTATGCTGGAATCTCGTAAGACTCACGAAGGTCTCCTCTACAAATATGGGAGCATAGGAATGCCCCTTACGGATCAAGGCCAGTAGTGCACATAGTCGACAGTCCACTAAATCATCTTCTCATGGGAACACCAAGTAGTTTAGTAGAAGCAAGGCCAAAGCAACCATACGAGAAATAGCCCAATCCTGGGAAGTGTGCCACTCACCTGAATGAACTCGCATGCCCGTGGGAAACTCAAAACGGGAAAAGAGAAACTCTGCTAGGATGTAAGGAAACTGGGGCAAGGAAGAAGATGAAAGAACTGTGCGTTTGAGTCCAAGTTGGGACGAAACCATTGTAATACAACCATCTAAAAAGATTGGAATGAGTTGTTTTCCCGTCCGAGCTAGGAAAAGTTGTTTTCAAAAACTCCCTCCACAAATCTATTTTTCAAAACTCCCTTTTTCAACTCCTTTCCAAAATCCTCTCCTCAAAATCCACTTTCTAAAAATGCTCCCTAAAAATCTTTCCAAAAACTCTCTCCAACAATCTTTTATCAAAAATCTTTCTAAAAACTCTCGTCCCAAAATCTTCCTTCTAGAAACTCCCCTCTAGGATTTTCCTTCTAAAATCTTCGTTTCCAAAAACGCACTTTCCAAAAATCCCTTTTCTTAATGCCCAAGTCAAGCCTTAGAGCTAACAATTAGGAAACCGTAATTTTCTTTACAAAAACATGGTTTTCAAACTTGCCTTAAAACCTAGGTTCCCAAAACCTCCTATTTTCTATGTCAAAACTATACACTTCCAAATCTAGGGTTTCTAAAACTCCCTATTCCAAATCCTTGTCAAATCAAAATCTTCCCTCTAGAAAAACAAATCCAATCTTCCCCTTTAGGAAATTACATCCAAACCTCCATTTTTGAAAACAAAATCAAACTTTCTCTTTTAGAAAAAAAATCCAATCCCTTCTTAATCTTAACTTTCCAAATCCAAGTCTTCAAATCTTTCCTAAACTCAACCTTTCCTAATCTCAAGGTTTTCTAAAACTCAAACTCTAAAATTTCATAAATCCTAAACTTTCTAAATTCGAAACTTTCAAACTCTAAAATTTCCTAAGTTCTACACTTTCCTAAACTTCAAATCTTTCAAAGTCTAAACTTTTCCTCATTCCAACCTTTCTTAATTCCACATCCTTTCCAAATTTTAACTCCCAAATCCAAATTTGCAAATCTTTCTAAAACTCAAACTTTGAATCTTCCAAAAATTCTAAAAATTTCTAAATACAAATCTTTCCTAATTTAAAATCTTTCTAAAATTCGAAGTTTTCCAAATTTAAAACTTTCTTAAGTTGAAACTTTCCAAATTCTAAACCTTTCTTATACTAAACTTTTCCTAATTCAAAACATTTTTAAATTCAACACTTTCCTATTTTCAAAACCTTTATTAAAATAAAACTTTCTTAATTCAAAACTTGCCTAAGTTGAAATTTTCTTAATTCCAAAACTTTCCTAATTTGAAAACTTTTCCAATTCGAAATCTTTCCAAAAATGACACTTTCCTAATTCGAAACTTCCCTAAACCAAAACTTTCCTAAAACAGAACCTTCCTAAAGTGACACTTTCCTTAAACAGACCTTTTCTAATTCGAACATTTTCTAAATCCAATCTTTCTAAATCTTCCAAGTCCAGCATTCGAATCAAATCCTTTCTTAAAACCCTTCCAAGTCAAGTCTTTCCTAAGTCTCTTCTCTTTCCTAAGTCTAGGTTTTCTAAACCTTAATCTTTCCAAAACAAGTCCAAATCTTTCTTCCAAGTTCTACCTTCCCAAGACAAAGTCCAATCTTTTCAATTCCAAAATTCTAAATTCCAATCTTCAATCTTCTATTCTAAGTTCAAATCAAATTCATTTTCCAATCGAAATCTCTTTCTTTCAATCCAGTCTTCTATTTTCTATTGGACTCTTGTCCGAACTACGACTGACCTGATTCCTCTAAAAGGATATGTAGGCAACCCTCATGGGTGCGGTCCCCACATTATTCAAATTTCAAATTCCACAATATTTTTCAAACTTCTATTTCCACAATCTTCTTCAAATTTTCAATTCTACAATTTTCTTCAAATCTCTAACACAACATTTTTCAAACTTCCAATTCTGCAATCTTCTTCAAGTTTCCAATTCCATGTTCTATTTCCTATTTCCAATCCCAAAAATCTATTTTTAAATCTCAATTTCCAAATTCTAAAACTTTCCAATTTCAAATCTATCCTTTCAAATCTCTCTTCTAAAATCAAATCAAAATTTTCTATTCCCAAATCTATTTTCAAATCAAGTCTTTCTCTTGCACTTGCGTATCATGCATCATATCTTTTTAAATGTTATTTTATAAAGTGGATAGGATTGAACATTAGTTAGTTAAAGACTCTCATAGGTGAATCTAGGGTAGATTGACATGTAGGTACTGAAAGGACGGGGTAGAGTGATGGCTTAGTGCGTCTTCCCTACACGTAACCAACCTCCGAACCTAGGATCACTGTTTTCAAAGACCAAAATGGAGTTATTTTTCAAAAAGGGCTTAAATGTTTTCCAAAAATTGCCAAACAACCTATTTTCTTAAAAACCCTCTCTTGAGGAGATATTTTCAAAACCCTTTTCCAAAAATCTCAAGTGTAGTCTTCGGATTATTCTTAGTTTTTAGGTGACCTAACTCACCTTAATCAAGTTAGGTGGTGACTCCAATTATTTTCCAAAAGCCCTTTATTCAAATCAATTTTCAATTCAAACCTAGTCGCACTCATTCTTCTAGTAGGGTGAGTTCTAATGAGAGAGTACAATATTTTTTTTGCTTGCGCGTGTATTCCTCAGGTGCCAAAAATTTGGGCGCGACACTTAAGGTTGGTGGTTGCACTCTGGGTGTACCAGATTGCATACAAAACACAGTTCGGCATATCACCCTATAGGCTCGTTTATGGCAAAGCTTGCCATTTACCTGTGGAGGTTCAACACAAAGCTTACTGGGCCATTAGGCAAATGAATGAAAACCCTAAGGACACTGGACATCATAAAAAATTTCAACTCTCAGAGTTGGATGAAATACATAATGACGCGTAGAAAAATGCATGAATTTCTAAAGCGAAGATGAAAGCTCTTCACGACCAACACATTTCTCAAAAATCTTTTGACATTGGTCAAAAAGTCGTACAACACCTAGTTACATTTGTTTCCTGGAAATTTGCGAAGTAAATGGTTGGGACCTTATATAGTGAAGACAGTCCACAAGAATGGGGTTATTGAAATTCGAAACCCCACAAACGGCAATCAAGCCACAGTTAATGGACATCATCTAAAACATTACATCGAAAATTTTGTGGCAGAAATAGAGACATTACGTCTCGAAGATCCTCCTCCATTTGAGTAATACTCATTGGGTAATTGTGTATAGTAGTGTTGTTGTATTGTTACAATCTCTAGTGTCTAGTATGCTCTTCATCACTTAAGTTTGTGTCTTTCATCTTCCCTCTTTCATCCATTGAGGGCAATGTGTAAACTAAGTTTGGGGGGGGGGGGGGGGGAGCAATCTTGTAATGAATTGCATACTTAAGTTGTCATTGACATTTTAGTTTTTAAAAAAAAATTTGAAAAAAATACCTGTCCAGACGCCTTACAGGGCCAGTCCAGACGCCTTTTTGCACTTAGAATTTTTTTGGTGGTAGGGGAACACATGCACTGGCTGTTCGGACGGCCATAAGGGCCTGTTCAGACAGTATTTCACACTTAGAAAATTTTTTGAAATGTTTGTGCAACGCCACTGGCCATCCAGACGCCCCGTCCAGACACCTCCCAACACTTAGAAAAAAATTTTAGTTCGAGTTACAAGGCCACTGGCTGTCCAGAAGCCTTATCCGGACACCCTCCGTGCCTTAAATTTTTTTTTAAGTTAGTTGGGACAAGCTCACTAGCCATCGGGACGCCCTGTCCGGACGCCTTTATCTTGTCCGGACGCCCTTGCGGGACCACTCGGATGCATGCTCTCCCCGTCTGGACTCCTCTATTTGACCATCTGGACGCCTTATTTTTAGTCAAATGACACCGTTTTGGACACCTGACTGGACGCCTTCAAGGACCCGTCCAAATGCCTTTTTGCGCTTTTATAAAAACTCAAATTTTCTCCATTTTGTCTCATTCGCACACCCACAGAATTTTTCTTTAGAGAGAGAGGAAGCGTCCGGACAAGGCGACGAAGTCCTACCAGTTTGAAGAGTCGTGACCCTTCAACTTCCCACCTTTTCATCTTCCAAGGTTGGAGTGCCTACATTGCTTTGAGAAGCCATTGCATATTCGGGTCATCTGTTATCCAGTTTGGATGCTTTGAGTTCCCGAGCACCACAGCAGAGTGACCTACCCACTTTAGTTCCACGACAGCAACAGCCTACCATGTCCAATCCATTAGCAACTATTGAGTTTTTGCAAAGGCAAATTTTTGAGTTGAAGGCGGAGGTGGATTCGCTGAAGAGTCACACTTCGATGGCCTCGACTTCGAAGACTTCAGAGCATGGTCCTACCCATTTGTCTTAGGTTCTTGAAAAAACTTGATTTAGTAGTTATACAGTTAGTAGTGTTTTATTTTCTTTGAGGATATTTTGGTTTTTGTTTTTGTTTTTTTTTTTTTGCCTTATTTCTGTTTTCTTTGAGTATTCTCTTTCTTAAAAAAAAAAAAAAAAAAGAAGAAACTTTGTCATACCTTGCTAACTAGTTACAGGTGTTGCTCACTCCCACATTTGGACACCGGCACTTAGTTGGTAAGAGTTGAGTAGTACATGGTTCATCGGTCATGGTTGGTATCTTCAACACTTTCATTTATGTTTTTATTGTTGTGTATTATTTATGTTAGGAGTGTTGAAAAATGTTTTTAGAACCGTATTGATGTTCATGTTAGTATAATCTTTGAATTGAGAATGATTGGAAGCATTCATTGGGCTAAACTTGAGCTTAATTGTTGAGTTAACTTCTTGTGATAATGAATTACAAGTTTTTGCCATGAAAGCATTATAAGAGAGAGATTACATCATTATGCACTATCTCGTTATATGATTTCTTGTGTTGATGATTTTATGCATGTTTCTTCCTTAAATAGTGGAGATTGTACCTTGTGAGCTTTAGAGCCAATTTATCTTCTTTTCGGAGTGGATTTACACTTACTCGATGATAATTCTTTCATTTTTTGTTTTTTTTCAATAGCTTCATTATACTTGATTTCGATTGATAAGTTAGGTAACGATTAAGGTTATTGACACTTATACTCTCTGGAATTCCAAACTTAATATACTTCGGATATGTTTTTAGATCATTCTATTCTTCTTGGATCCATAATTTTTAGATTTTTTTCTTTTGAACCTTTTATATATCATCCTTGATAGAGCCAAATCATTGGTGAAATATTTCCTATAAAAGAGATGTGATCTCGGTGCTAGTAATGAGCTTGAAAAGAAGGGGATGATGCATTTGTGATGTGATGAAAAAAAAAAGAGAAAAGAGAAGAAATATGAAAAACCGTGAAAAAAAAGGAAAAATAAATAAATATGAAAAAAATAAATGAAGAAAAATGAGAAGCATTATCGTATGAATTGGGAATTGAAAGCATAGTTTTAGTGATCATTGGATGCCTTAAGCATAAACGTTTTGAGTAGTTTATTCTTTCTCTCTCCATACATTTTTCTTCTTCATACAGACGGTTATAGTTGATCCGAAATATACATGAATTAAAAATTCTTTTGAGTACTAGTATTTTTGTCAGTTTCTTGATTATTAATTTGACTGTGAATATTCTTTTATGAAGCTATGTCAAATCCTATACACTTACGTTTTGGTGGTTATTGTTATTGGATTGCTCTTATTGCATGATTTAGACAATTACTCTTATGACGAGCTTTCCATTGAGAGACCCATGTGTTTATATTTTTTGTGAGTGTTTGAATCAAGGCATGAAGGATGTTTGTGCATGATATTGATACACTTGAGTTATGTTACCTTGTTAGTGCATTATAATGTGCATCTTTCTTGTAGTTTTCATATATTAACCTTGCATGACTCAAGATGAAGGTTGAGTTGAGAATTACTTGAGTAAGTTCTCATATGCCCTAATTGTTCTCTCTATCATTGATTGTTTGAAATGAATAGATGTTTGTGAATATCATCACTACAAGCCCTCACGAGACATTACTCGTCCACTAGGGGTAACCTAGGGTTTAAAGGCTTGATGCATAGGCTAAATGCATTCGTGGCTTCTACGAAAATGAAGATTATGTTTTCGGTTTTAGTATTTTGCCAAGGACTAGCAAAAATCTAGTTGGTGTAAGCACCCCATTATTGATCGCTCGGTAGTCTACACTCCGTCCAGACTTGTTTTCAAGTCACTGTGGGCGTATTCCAACCCAAACCAACTCTCTAAGTCCAAATCCCATGTGTCCATCGCTTCACGGGCCCGTCAAGCCCAAATAGAGGGAAAATGACCAAAATGCCCTTAGGGGCATTGTCCTTTCTTTTCCGATTCCAGCCCCTCTCTCGAGACAGTTTATTCCTCGAGACGGTTCCAATCCAGGCAAGTCTTTTCGAAGACGGTAAGACCCCATTCCAACCCCTCTCTCGAGACAGTTGATTCCTCGAGACGGCAAATCTATTCCAATCCAGGCACGTCTTTTCGAAGACGGTAAGACCTCTTTCCAATCCCTCTCTTAGCACAGTTTATTCCTCGAGACGGTTCTAATCCAAGCACGTCTTTTTGAAGACGGTAAGACCCCTTTCCAATCTCTCTTTCAAGACAGTTTATTCCTCGAGACGGTTCCAATCCAGGCACGTCTTTTCGAAGACGGTAAGACCCCTTTCCAATCTCTCTCTCGAGATAGTTTATTCCTCGAGACGGTTCCAGTGCAGACACGTCTTTTCGAAGACGATAAGACCCCTTTCCAATCTCTCTCTTAAGACAGTTTATTCCTCGAGACGGTTTCAATCCAGGCACGTCTTTTCGAAGATGGTAAGACCCCTTTCCAATCCCTCTCTTAGGACAGTTTATTCCTCGAGACGGTTCCAATCCAAGCACGTCTTTTCGAAGACGGTAAGACCCCTTTCCAATCTCTCTCTCAAGACAGTTTATTCCTCGAGACGGTTCCAATCCAGGCACGTCTTTTCAAAGACGGTAAGACCCCTTTCCAATCTCTCTCTCGAGATAGTTTATTCCTCGAGACGGTTCCAGTGCAGACACGTCTTTTCGAAGACGATAAGACCCCTTTCCAATCTCTCTCTTAAGACAGTTTATTCCTCGAGACGGTTTCAATCCAGGCACGTCTTTTCGAAGATGGTAAGACCCCTTTCCAATCCCTCTCTTAGGACAGTTTATTCCTCGAGACGGTTCCAATCCAAGCACGTCTTTTCGAAGACGGTAAGACCCCTTTCCAATCTCTCTCTCGAGATAGTTTATTCCTCGAGACGGTTCCAGTGCAGACACGTCTTTTCGAAGACGATAAGACCCCTTTCCAATCTCTCTCTTAAGACAGTTTATTCCTCGAGACGGTTTCAATCCAGGCACATCTTTTCGAAGATGGTAAGACCCCTTTCCAATCCCTCTCTTAGGACAGTTTATTCCTCGAGACGGTTCCAATCCAGGCACGTCTTTTCGAAGACGGTAAGACCCCTTTCCAATCCCTCTCTCGAGATAGTTTATTCCTCAAGACGGTTCCAATTCAGGCACGTCTTCTCGAAGACGGTAAGACCCCTTTCCAACCCCTCTCTTGAGACAGTTTATTCCTCGAGATGGTCCGAGTAGCAAAAATACTCGTAAATATCACAACCGTCCGAATAGCGGAAATACTTACAAATAGGTCGATATAAGGAATTGCCAACAAACCCCTGTGTCACGACGACCGCCATCAGAGTGGTGAAAACACTCAAAACCCAGGTTAACACCAGTGTCTGTTAGCCCACTTTGGTGAAAAATGACCAAACTACCATTTAGACCTTTTCCGAGACTTTCCGGTCAAGATGACCGTTTTGCCCTTAAGCATCCGAATGCCCCGGGAACCACACCGGCTCTGGGTATCAAACCGGTAACCTTCTGAGATTACTTCTTATAGTATTCTCAGCCTTCCTTTACCTTTCCAGATCATTCCGAGTCAGTTCTGGCCGACCCGGTACAAAATAACCATTTTGTCCCTAGTGGGCCGGTCTCTTTTTTTGACCACACCGGCTCTGGGTATCAAACCGGTAACCTTCTGAGACTGCTTTTTATAGTGTTCTCAACCTCCCTTTACCTTTTCGGATCATTCCGAGTCAGTTCCAGCAAACCCGGTGCAAAATGACCGTTTTGCCCCTAGTGGGCCGGTCTCCTTTTTCGACCACACCGGCTTTGGGTATCAAACCGGCAACCTTTGGGAACATTCTAAACAATGTTTCCAGATCCCAAGTCTTTTTCCAGGACAGTCCGAGTCTGTCCTGGCAGTTTCCTGGTTTGATTGACCGTTTTGCCCCTAAAGGCCCGGTCAACCTTTCCGACCCATCTTATCCTCATTTCTCAAGTCAAATACCTCCAGGACACTATTTTAAGTGTTCCTGCTCTTTTTCGGCCTTTTGCGTCATTCCCAGCTCCTTCAAATCATTCCCAAACTTTTTAGAGTCATTCCTAGTTGTAAGCACCCCATTTTTGCCCGCTCGGCAATCTCTGAGCTGACCAAGCTCACTTTCACACATCACATACATATTTAGACTCTAAGCTCGCCTTTTTAATTTGAATTTAGTCCACCAGTAGCTTCTCGGGCCCGTAGGGCCCACTTGAAGCTAAATGACCGTTTTACCACTAGGCATCCGAATGCCCCGGGAACCACGCCGGCTCTGGTTATCAAACCGGTAGCCCTCTGAGATTACTTCTTATAGTATTCTCAACCTTCCTTTACCTTTCTGGATCATTCCGAGTCAGTTCCAGCTAACCCGGTGCGAAATGACCATTTTGCCCCTGGTGGGCCGGTCTCCTTTTCCGACCACGCCGGCTTTGAAAATCAAACCAGCAACCTCTGGGAACATTCTAAATAATGTATCCAGATCCCAAGTCTTCTTCCGAGACAGTTTGAGTTCGCCCCTGCAGCTTCCTAGTCCGATTGACCGTTTTGCCCCTAAAGGCCCGGTCAACCTTTTCGACACATTTTGTCCTCACTTTTCCAGTCAAATACCTCCAAGACACTATTTTAAGTGTTCCTGCTCCTTTTCGGCCTTCCGGGTCATTCCCGGCTCCTTCAAATCATTCCCGGACTTTCCGAAGACACTCCTAGTGACGCCAGGCTAAAAATTGCATGGTAGTTACTAGTACAGGCGCCTAAATCTAGTCAAAGATACGTTGCTTGCCGACCTTAAACATTTCCTAATTGGCTGGCACCACTAGTAGTGGCGCCAAGCCAAAAAATGGCCTGGCGCCACTCTTAGTGGCGCCAGTGTAAAATTTGGCTTGGCGCCACTACAACAGGCGCCAGTGTTATCCAACTTCTATAAATACAGAGCCTCATTCAACGTGAAAGGGGGTCTACAAACTTAACCTAAAAATCACATATTTCGATATACAGAGCTCAAGCACTCCCTAAACCCTAGCCTCCTTAGGTTCTCCAAACCCTAGCCACCATACACAAACCCTAGTCTCATATACACTCTTATACATCCCCATACACTCATACACTAGCCTTCAACCATCCTTTGAAGACTTGAAGAGCAACAATCCAAAGCTTGAAGACAACTCTTGAGGATTGAAGACGAAGATCAAGACAAAGACCGAAAACCGAAGACAGCACGGCGCGCAAAATAAACAAGACATACGGTAGGCTCCCTATTTAAATTTCCGAACTTCCCCCCTCTCTCTTCTCTCTCCTAACCTACTTGGGTTTTCTCTATTTTAATCCCCCATCTCTTTCCCCCCCCTTTCTTTGCATGCTTGAAACAAGGGGATTCCCGGTCCATGTTTAGGATTGGGCTATTGGAGAGTCACCGTGTCGGGGGCTTTCTTCTAGTCTAACCAAAGACCACGTGGGTCCGGCCCCCTTGATTATGTGGTGAAGCCTTAACCTTGTATGTTCACGACCCCAAAATTGCATTGTGCATATCATAGTCTTGCATCTTCCAAAGTTCATTTTCAAACTCGTTTTCAAAATCGTTTTCAAACTTGTTTTCAAAATTGCATCAAAATCTCTTTTTCAAAAACTTGTTTTCAAAACCACAATTCTAGGGTGATTCTAGCCTTTCCATGGCTAGGGTTGCTTTAGGAAAGTGTTATATTAAAAGTAACCTTTTTGGTCTATATTTTCAAATCTTATTGTTTTCCAAAACCACTTTCTTAAAGTGGTTCTAGCCTTCTTATGGCTAGAATCGCTTTAGGGAAGTGAGACGTTTTTATACCTTCCAAAAACTTTCTTTTCAAATATTTTCCTAAAAAAATCTCTTTTTCAACATAGTTTCCTAAAACTCTCCTCTCCAAAGTTGTTTTCAAAAACTCCCTTCCAAAATCTATTTTTCAAAACTCCCTTTTTCCACTCCTCTCCAAAATCTTTTCCTCAAAATTCACTTTCTAAAAAAACACTTCCTAAATTCACTTTCCTAAAAAACTCTCTCCAACAATCTCCTTCCAAAAATCTTTCTAAAAAAACTCTCTTTCCAAAAATCTTTCCAAAGACTCCCTCTTTCCAAAAACTCTCCTTCCAAATTCACTTTCCAAAAATTCCTTCCTAGGATTCCCCTTCTAGAAAACCTTTGTTCTCAAAAACGCATTTTTCAAAAACTCTTTCCTTAGAGTCCAAGTCAAGCCCTAGAACCCGCAAATAGGAAACCCTAATTTTCTTTCCAAAAACATGGTTTTCAAACCTTGCCCCAAACCTAGGTTTCCAAAATCTCTCGTTTTCTACACCCAAACTATACGTATTTCCAAAACCTCTTTTCTACGTTAAAATTCCACACTTTCAAAACTAGGGTTTCTAGAATCTTCCTTTCCAAATCCTTGTCAAATCAAATTTTCCCTTTAAGAAATCAAATCCAATCTCCCCATTTAGGAAACTAAATCCAATCCTCCGTTTTTGGAAACAAATCCCAAACCTTTCCTAATTCCACTTCTTCCTAATTTCCTACCTTCCTAAACCATAAGTTTCTTAAACCTAAACTCTAAATCTTTCTCTAAATTTCAAAATCCAACTCTTTCCTATTTCAAATCCTTCCTAAACTTCCACTTTCCTAAACCTTAAGTTTCCAAAACTTGAACATAAAAATCTTTCCTAAATTTTAAAACTCAACTTTCAAATATTTCCTAATTCAACCCTTTCCTAATTCTACCATCTTTCCAAATCTTAACTTTTCAAACCAAAGTTTTCAAACCCAAACCTTTCCTAATTTCAAGATTTTCTAAAATTCAAAATCTAAAACTTTCTAAATCTTAAACTTTCTAAATGTCAAATCTTTATAAAATTCTAAGTTTTCTAAATTCAGAACTTTCTTAAGTTAAATCTTTCCAAATTCTAAAATTTCCAAAACTTCAAAATCTTTCTAAATCTAAGGCTTTTCTAAACTCAAAACTTTCTTAATTTAAGACTTTCTTAAGTTGAAACTTTCTTAATTCAAACATTTCCTAAATTCAAAACTTTTCTATTTCAAAACCTTTCTTAAAACGAAACTTTCCAATTTTCAAAACTTTCCTATTTCAAAACATTCCAATTTTCAAAACTTTCCTAAGTTGAAACTTTCTTAAGTTCCGAACTTTCCTAATTCAAAGCTTTCCTAATTTGAAACTTTCCAAAAATGAAGCTTTCCTAAATCGAACCTTTCCTAATTCGAACATCTCCTAAAATCTAACATTTCCAAATCTTCAAAGCCAAGTCAAATCTTTCCTAAGTCTCTTCTCTTTCCTAAGTCTGGGTTTTCTCAAACCTTCTCTTTTTCAAAACAAGTCCAAATCTATCTCTCCAAATCAAAGTCCTATCTTCTCAATTTCAATTTCCAATCTCCTTTTCTAATCTCAAATCAAATCCAATTTCCAATTCAATCTCTCTCTTCAAATCAATCTCTTTTCAATCGGACTCCGGTTCGAACTACGACTGACCTGATTCCCCCAAAGGGATACGTAAGAAACCTTCATAGGTGCGGTCACAACACTTTTCAAACTTTCAATTCCACCCTCATGGGTGCGGTTTCCAAAATCTTTCCAAATCTCAAATTCCAATCTACTTTCAAAATTCCAATTTCAAAATTTCTATTTCTAAATTTCTACTTTCAATTTTCGAACTTTCCAATTTCAATTCCATCTCTTCAAATCTATTTTCAAATCAAATCAATTTCAAATCAATCTCTTTTCAAATTTATTTTTCAATTCTCTTTCCTTACGCTTACATATCATGCATCATGTTAGTTTCTTTTCAAGCATTGTTTTTCAAAATGGATAGGATTGGTCAATAGTTAGTTGAAGACTCTCATAGGTGAATCTAGGGTAGATTGACATGTAGGTACCGAAATGGCGGGGTAGGGTGATGGCTTAGTGCGTCTTCCCTACACGTAACCAACCTCCGAACCTAGGATCACTGATTTCAAAGACCAAAATGGAGTTATTTTTTTAAAAAGGGCTAAATGTTTTCCAAATGTTGCCAAACAACCTGTTTTTCTTAAAAACCCTATCCTGAAGAGATATTTTTAAAAACCTTTTTCAAAAAACCTAAGTGTAGTCTTCGAATTATGCTTAGTTTTTAGGTGACCTAACTCACCTTAATCAAGTTAGGTCGCCCTTTATTCAAATCAATTTTTAATTCAAACCTAGTCGCACTCATTCTTTTAGGAGGGTGAGTTCTAACGAGAGAGTACAACATTTTTTCCACTTGTGTGAGTATTCCTCGAGTGCGAAAAATCTGGGCGCGACACTAGTGAAACCAGGCTAAAAATTGCATGGTAATCACTAGTACAGGCGCCCAAATCTAGTCAAAGATACGTTGCTTGCCGACCTTAAATATTTCCTAAATGGCTGGCGCCAGTGTAAATTATGGCTTGGCGCCACTGCAACAGGCACCAGTGTTGTTCAACCTCTATAAATACAGAGCCTCTTCTAACGTGAAAGGGGTCCGTCAACTCAATCTAAAAATCATGTAATTCGATATACAGAGCTCGAGCACCTCCTAAACCCTAGCTTCCCTAGGTTTTCCAAACCCTAGCCACCATACACTAAACCCTAGCCTCCTATACACTCATACACACCCCTACACACCTATACACTAACCTTCAACCCTCCTTTGAAGACTTGAAGAGCTACAGTCTAAAGCTTAAAGACAACTCTTGAAGATTGAAACGAAGATCAAGACGAAGACCGAAAACTGAAGACAAGCAAGGCGCGCAAAATAAAGAGGACATACAGTAGGCTTCCTATTTAAATTTCCGCACTTCCCCCCTCTCTCTTCTCTCTCCAACCCACTTGGGTTTTCTCTATTTTAATCCCCTATCTCTTCCCCCCCCCCCCCCCCCTTTCTTTGCATGCTTGAAACAAGAGAATTCCCGGTCCATGTGTAGGATTGGGCTATTGGAGAGTCACCGTGTCGGGGGCTTTCTTCTAGTCTAACTAGAGACCACGTGGGTCCGGCCCCCTTGATTATGTGGTGAAGCCTTAGCCTTGTATGTTCACGACCCCAAATTTGCATTGTGCATATCATGATCTTGCATCTTTCAAAAACCGTTTTCAAAATTGTTTTTCAAACTTGTTTCTAAAATTGCATCAAAATCACTTTTTTAAAACGTGTTTTCAAAATCACAATCCTAGGGTGATTCTAGTTTTTCCATAGCTAAGATTGCTTTAGGAAAGTGTTATATTTAAAGTGACCTTCATGGTCCATATTTTCAACTTCTTGTTATTTTCAAAAACCACTTTACTAAAGTGGTTCTAGTCTTCCTATGGCTAGAATTGCTTTAGGAAAGTGAGATGTTTTTACACCTAAAAACTCTCTTTTCAAAAAGTCTTTCTTCCTAAAAATCTCTTTTTCAACATACTTTCCTAAAACTCTCCTCTCCAAAATTGTTTTCAAAAACTCCCTCCCAAAATCTATTTTTCAAAACTCCCTTTTTCAACTCCTTTTCAAAATTCTCTTCCCCAAATCCACTTTCTAAAAACATTCCCCAAAAATCTTTCCAAAACTCTCTTCAATAATCTTCTACCAAAAAAATCTTCCTAGAAAAACTCTCTCTAAAAATCTTGCCAAAAACTCTCTTTCCAAAATCTTTCTAGAAACTCCTCTCTAGGATTTCCTTCCAAAACCTCCGTTTCCAAAAACACACTTTTCAAAAACTCTCTCTTTAAAATCTTTTTCCAAAAACTCTATCTTCAAATTCACTTTCCAAAAACTCCCCCTAGGATTCCCTTCTAGAAAACTTTCGTTTCCAAAAACGCACTTTCCAAAAATCCTCTTTCCTTAGAGCCCAAGTCAAGCCCTAGAACTCACAATTAAGAAACCCTAATTTTCTTTCCAAAAACATGATTTTCAAACTTTGCCCCAAACCTAGGTTTCTAAAACCTCTTGTTTTTTTTACACCCAAACTATACATGTTTCCAAAACCTATTTTCTACGTCGAAACTATAATTTTTCGAATCTAGGGTTTCTAGAAACATCCCTTTCCAAATCCTTGCCCAAAACCAATCTTCTTGTTTAGGAAACTAGTTCCAATCCTTCATTTTTGGAAACAAAATCAAACTTTCTCTTTTAGAAACAAAATCCAATCCTTCCTAATCTTTCACTTTCCTAAATCTTAAGTTTACAAAACTTGAACATAACAATCTTTCCTAATTCAACCCTTTCCTAATTCTACCCGTTTCCAAATCTTAACTTTTTTAGATCTAAGCTTTCAAATCTTTCCTAAACTCAAACCTTTCCAAATCTTAAGATTTTATTCAAACTCTAAAACTTTCTAAATCTTAAACTTTCCAAATTTCAAATCTTTCCAAGTTTTAAAACTTTCTAAACTCAAAACTTTCTTGTTTTCAAAACTTACTTGTTTTCTAAACTTTCCAATTTTCAAAACTTCCCTATTTCAAAACTTTCTAAACTCAAAACTTTCTTGTTTTCAAAACTTGTTTTCTAAACTTTCCAATTTTCAAAACTTCCCTATTTCAAAACTTTCCTAAGTGAGACCTTTCCTTTTTCAAAACTTTCCTAATTCCAAAACTTTTCTAAGTTGAAACTTTCCTAATTTTGAAACTTTCCTAATTTCAAAACTTTCATAACTTCGAAACTCTCCTAATTTGAAAACTTTCCTAATTCAAAACTTTCTTAATTCGAAACTTTCCAAAAATGAAATTTTTTTAATTCGAAACTTTTCTAAGTCGGACCTTTCCAAATTCATACCTTTCCTAAATCCAATCCTTTCCTAAATCTTCCAAAATCCAATCTTCAAGTTAATTCTTTTCCAAAATCTTTCTAAATCAAATCCCATCCTTCTTTTCTAAGTCCTCTCTTTCCTAAGTCTAGGTTTCCTAAAACCAAGTCTTTCAAAATCAAATCTTTTCAAATCTTCCAATCAAAGTTCAATTTCTCAATCTTCCAATTCAATTTTCAATTCAATTTCTTTCTTCCAATCAAACATTCTATTTTCAATCGGACTCTTGTCCGAACTACGACTGACCTGATTCCTCCAAAGGGATACGTAGGCAACCCTCATGGGTGCGGTCACAATATTTTTCAAATTTCAAATTCTACAATCTTTTCAAATCTCTAATCTATTTTCAAACTTCCAATTTCAAATTTCTATTTCCAAATTTTCAAACTTTCCAATTTCAATTCCATCTCTTCAAATCTATTTTCAAATCAAATCAATTTCAAATCAATCTCTTTCCAAATCTATTTTTCAATTCTCTTTCCTTACACTTGCATATCATGCATCATGTTTTTCTAAACATTGTTTTTCAAAGTGGATAGGATTGAACCATAGTTAGTTGAAGACTCTCACAGGTGAATCTAGGCTAGATTGACATGCAAGTACCGAAAGGGCAGGGTAGGGTGATGGCTTAGTGCATCTTCCCTACACGTAATCAACCTCCGAACCTAAGATCACTGATTTCAAAGACCAAAAGGAGTTATTTTTCTATAAAGGGCTTAATGTTTTTCAAAGGTTGCCAAACAACCTGTTTTCTTAAAAACCCTCTCTTGAGGAGATATTTTTAAAATCGTTTTCAAAAACCCTAAGTATAGTCTTTGGATTATTCTTAGTTTTTAGGTGACCTAACTCACCTTAATCAAGTTAGGTGGCGACTCCGAATCTTTTTCAAAAGCCGTTTATTCGAATCCATTTTCAATTCAAACCTAGTCGCACTCATTCTTCTAGGAGGGTGAGTTCTAACGAGAGAGTACAGCATTTTTCCCACTTGTCTGAGTATTCCTCGAGTGCGAAAAATCTAGGCGCGACAGTTGGGGGTGTGATTGTGCTTTAAAAGTGCAATTATAAGGCCTTAATTAGTTCTTTGTTAGCATTAGTTTATGATTATATATGTCTTTTTAGTTATGTTTTGACATTAATTGAGTTTATAATGCTTTATGTAGGTTTTGAGCTTATATGGAATGATTTCAAATGTAATTTAATCATAGGTTTCAAGAGGTTGCTATCAAAGTACAAGCTGCTGGAGTTGTGGTACAAACTGTTGAAGCACGCAGAGCTGAAACTTTGGAAGCTCATATATCTCGAACCAAAAAGGCTAGTTAGGCCCGTAATATGTCGATTTCATATAACGTTTCGAGACCTACAACTTTTGTGAAGTGACCCAACCCATCTAAGCACTCGGGGGAACCGTCCGTACGACTAACGACGGGATTTATAGATTAATTCACTTTTTAGTTAAGGATAGATTAGTAGGTAGTAGAATAGACTTGGGTGTTTTATGTTTGGAAAGAGGAGAAGAATTCTAGGATTTTTCTAGGGTTTTGGAAGGAGGAATCATCCAAGTTTTGGAGGCTACGAATCTTTTCATCTTTTAAGGGAGCATCTTTAATCATTAGTTTTTATCTTTAGTTTTTCTTTCATGTTCTTATCGTGAACTCCAACTTATATTTCTTTAACGCAGCATTTTCTTTCTTTAATTATTATTTCTATTCTTGCAATCTTTATAATGTTTTTTAGTAGCTAAACCCGTTTTTGGTATGGGTTGAGAAAGTAACTAGGTTACAGGTAGAGATTCAAGATAGTTATTTATTTTTCAAGATTTTAAGATCTTGAACCAAGATTTATTTTCTTGCCCATGAATATCTTCGAAAATAATATTCTTGATCATATCTAATATGTATGTATAGACTAATTTGTAAGCAGGAATACGTATACCTAGAATTTTTGATAAGGATATTGACTATAACTCCATATATATTCTTATTAAGAGTACTTTAGAAAAATCTACTGTTCTTGATTAAGCTTTGTCGTGCCCAGATTTTTCGCACTAGAGGAATACACACACAAGCGGAAAAAATACTGTACTCTCTCGTTAGAACTCACCCTCCTAAAAGAATGAGTGTGACTAGGTTTGAATTGAAAATAGATTTGAATAAAGGGTTTTTGGAAAAAGCTTGGAGTCGCCACCTAACTTAATTAAGGTGAGTTATGTCACCTAAAAACTAAGAATAATTTGAGGACTACACTTAGGGTTTTTAAAAAAGGTTTTTGAAAATACCACCTGAGGACAGGGTTTTTAGAAAAACAGGTTGTTTGACAACCTTTGAAAAACATTTAAGCCCTTTTTGAAAATAACTCCATTTTTAGTCTTACAAAAATAGTTATCTAGATTCGGAGGTTGGTTACGTATAGGGAATACGCACTAAGCCATCACCCTACCCTGCCCTTATGGTACCTACATGTCTATTTACCTTAGATTCACCTATGAGAGTCTTCAACTAACAAATGTCCAATCATATCCACTTTAGAAAAAAATAATGTTTAAAAAGAAATTTAACATGATGCATGGTATGCAAGTGCAAGAAAAGAGAATTGAAAAATAGATTTGGAAAGAAATTGATTTGATTTGAGAAGAAAGATATAGAAGTTTGAATTTGGAAAGAAGGTTTTGGAAATTGAAAATAGAGATTTAAAAATAGAAATTTGGAATTGGAAGTTTGAAAATAAATTGGAGATTTGGAAAGATTTTGGAAAAATAGAAACTTGAAAAATGTTGTGACCGCACCCATGAGGGTTGCCTACGTATCCTTTTGGAGGAATCAAGTCAATCGTAGTTTGGACAAGAGTCCGATAGAAAATAGAAGGTTGGATTGGAAGAAAGAGATTTTGATTGAAAAATGGATTTGATTTAAACTTAGAATAGAAGATTGAAGATTGGAATTTAGAATTTTGGAATTGAAAAGGTTGGATTTTGATTTGGAAAAATAGAACTTAGAAGAAAGATTTAGACTTGTTTTGGAAAGATGGAGGTTTAAGAAACCTAAACTCAGGAAAAAGAGGAGACTTCACAAAAATTTGACTTGGAAGGGTTTAACAAAGATTCGACTTGACTCGAAAGAGTTTTAGAAAAGATCAGATTTAGGAAAGGTTCGAATTAGGAAATTTCCGTTTTAGGAAAGTGTCACTTTGGGAAGGTTCCGTTTTAGGAAATTTTTGGTTTAGGGATGTTTCGAATTAGGAAAGTGTCATTTTTGGAAAGTTTCGTTTTAGGAAAGGTTTTGAAATTAGGAAGTTTTGAAAGTTGGAAAGTTTAGAATTTAGAAAGTTTCAACTTAAGAAAGTTTCGAATTTAGAAAGTCTTGGATTTGGAAAGATTTGAGATTTAGAAAGTTTAGAATTTTAGAAAGATTTAAATTTAAGAAAGTTCAGAGTTTTGGAAATATTTGAAGATTTAGATTTGGAAAGTTAAGATTTGGAAAGGTATGAAATTTTGGGAATGTTGGAATTAGGGAAAGTTTAGATTAAGAAGGATTTGGAAGTTTAAACTTTAAGGAAAGATTTAAAAGTGTAAGTTTTGGAAACTTAAGGTTTAGGAAAGTAGGAGATTAGGAAGGATTTGAATTAGGAAAGATTTAGGTTTGGAAGGGTTGAAATTCCTATTTCCTAAAACAAGGATTGGATTTTGTTTATAAAAAAAGATGTTTTGATTTCGTTTTCAAAAACGGAGGATAGGATCTAGTTTCCTACATGGGAAGATTGAGTTTGGTTTCCTAAAAGGAAGATTGGACTGGGCTTCCTAAAGGAGAGACTGGATTTGGCATGAATTTGGAAAGATGGAGTTTTGAAAATTCTAGTTTTGGGAAAACTATAGTTTTGACGTAGAAAAGAGGTTTTGGAAATATACATAGTTATGATATGGGGAAATAAGAGATTTTAGAAACCTAGATTTTGAGGCCAAAAATAAGGAATTGAAAATCATGTTTTTGGGAAGGAAAATTAGGGTTTCCTAATCATGGCTCTAAGTTTTAACTTGGGCACCAAGAAAAGGGGTTTTTGGAAAGTGAGTTTTTGGAAAGACATTTTTGGAAAGAAATCCTAGAGAGGATTTTTTGGAGAGCGAATTTTTAGGAAAACATTTGGGGAGTGTTTTTAGAAAGTGAATTCAAAGGTGTTTTTGGAAAGAGTTCTTGGAAAGAGATTTTCTAGGAAGAAGACCTAGGGAGCACTTTTAGAAAGTGAATTTCAAGGAGAGTTTTTTTGGAAAGGAGTTTTGAAGAGGGTGTTTTGAAAAGGAGTTGAAAAGGAAGTTTTGAAAATAGATTTTTGGGAGGGAGTTTTTAGAAAACAATTTTGGAAAGAAGAGCTTTTGGAAAGCATGTTGAAAAAAAGATTTTTAGAGGGAAAGATTTGAAAAGAGAGTTTTTAGAATATATATATATATATCTCACTTTCCTAAAGCGATTCTAACCATAAGAAGGCTAGAATCACTTTAAGAAAGTGGTTTTGAAAATAACAAAGAGTTGAAAATATGGACCACATTGGTCACTTTAAATGTAACACTTTCATAAAGCGACTATAGCCATGGAAAGGCTAGAATCACCTTAGGATTGTGATTTTTGAAAACAAGTTTTGAAAAAGGAGATTTTGATGCATTTTTGAAAACAAGTTTAATGCAAGTTTTGAAAATGAGTTCGAAAACGATTTTTGGATAAATGCAAGATAATGATATGCACAATGCAAATTGGGGTTGTGAACATACAAGGTTAAGGCTTCACCACATAATCAAGGAGGCCGAACCCATGTGGTCTTCAGTTAGACTAAAAGAAAGCCCCCGACACGGTGACCCTCCAATAGTCTAATCCTACACATGGACTGGGAATCCCCTTGTTTCAAGCATGCAAAGAAAGAGGGGAAGAAGATAGGGGACTAAAATAGAGAAAACCCAAGTGGGCTAGGAGGAAGAAGAGAGAGGGGGAAGTGCAGAAACTTTAAGAGAAAACTTATCGTATGTCTTGTTTATTTCGCTTGGCTTTGTGCGCCTTGCTTTTCTTTAGTCTTCGCTTCACTTCAGTCTTCAAGGGCTTGCCTTTGATCTTCAAAGCTTGTAGTTACAGCAATCCAAGCCTTCGAGGGAGGGTTGGAGGCTAGTGTACAAGTGTACAGGAGTGTGTATGAGTGTATAGGAGGCTAGGGTTTGGTGTATAGTGGCTAGGGTTTGGAAAACCTAGAGAAGCTAGGGTTTAGAGAGGCTACGAGCTTTATATATCGAATATTAGGGTTTTTAGACTGAGTTTGCAGACCTCTTTCACGTTGAAGGAGGCTCTGTACTTATAGAGATGGGATAGACCTGGCGCTTGTTGCAGTGGTGCCAGGCCAAATTTCCTCTTGGTACCACTAAGAGTGGCGCTAGGCCATTTCTTGGCTTGGCACCACTACTCGTGGCACCAGCTAGTTAGGAAAGTTTTAAGGTCGGCAAGCAACGTATCTTGAGAAGATTTGGGCACCTGTACTAGTGACTACCATGCAATTTTTAGCCTAGCTTCACTAAGAGTGACTCTAGAAAGCCCGGGAAAGAGTTGAGATACCGGGAATGACCCGAAAGGCCGGAATAAGGGCATGAACACTTAGAAAAATGTCCCGGAGATATTTGACTTGAAAAATGGGGATAGGATGTTTTGGAAGGATTGACCGGGCTATTAGGGGCAAAACGGTCAATCGGACCGAAAAACTGCTGAGATGGACCCAGAATGTCCATGAGAAAAAGACTTGAGATATGGAAACATTATTTAGAATGTTCCCAAAGGTTGCAGGTTTGATACCCATAGTCGGTGTGGTCAGAAAAGGCAACCAGTCCACTAGGGGCAAAACGGTCATTTTGCACCAGGTTTGCCAGAACTGACTCGTAATGATCCGGAAAGGTAAAGAAAGGTTGAGAATACTATAAGAGGCATTCTCAAGAAGTTACCGGTTTGATACCCAGGGCTGGTGAGGTTCTTAGGGCGTTTGGATGTCTAGGGGCAAAATGGTCATCTTGACTGAAAAGTCTCAGAATTGACCCGAAACGAACTGGAGGGCACCTAATCATGTCGGATCATCTCTGGGATGATCTAGAAAGGTGGACTTACCATTTTGAGGACTTAGGTGTGCTCTCGAGAAACGTGCCGAAAAATGGCCCTAGGGACAGTTTGGTCATTTTTCACTGAAGTGGGCTAGCAGGCACCGGTGTTGACCTGGGTTTTGAGTGTTTCCACCACTCTGGTAGTGGTCCTGTGATATAGGGATTTGTTGGCAATTCCCTATGTCGACCTGCTTGTGAGTATTTCCGATACTCTGACAGTTGCGATATTTACGAGTACTTCTGCTACTCTGATGGTTCGTGATCATTCCTGAGACTGCCTGATCTCGGGAAGCTGCTAAAGGGACTTAGCACCTGAGAATCAACTTTCTTAGAAGGCATGCCTAAACAAACATTTCTGCATTGGCGGGCTAGCAGGCACCAAAGGTGGACCGTTCTACCATCTAGGGGATTTCGAGTCTCGTCTCGGTCGACATGTTTAAAGGGACTTACCATTCCGAAGAGATTTTCTTCAGAAAACGTGGCGGATTGGATGGAATTACTGTTTCGAGGAATCAACTGTCTCAAGAGAAGGATTGGAATTTGAATTGGAAAAGGGACTTATCGTCTTCGGAAAGACATGCCTGATTTGGAATTGGAAAGGGGACTTACCATCTTCGAAAAGACGTGCCTGATTTGGATTTGAAAAGGGGACTTACCGTCTCTAGAAAAACTTGCCTGATAGGATTGAAAAGAGGACTTACCATCTCTAGAAAGACGTGCCTAATTTGGAATTGGACCAAACAATGCCCCCAAGGGCATTTTGGTCATTTTGCCTCTATTTGGCCTTGGCGGGGCCCGCGAAACGATGAATAGAAAAAATTAAATTCAGAGAGTTGATTTCAATTGGAATACGTCTATATTGACTTAAGTACAAGTCTGGACGGACCGTAGACTGCCGAGCGGTCAAAAATGGAGTGCTTACAAGCTTCAAACATACATTGTCGACAGGTTTATAAACTGAGACATGTATGAATGATACCCTGGCATGAACACTAGTAAACAACTGAATATCAACTCCAAAAGGGTAATCGAATCTTGAGTTTATTTAATCAAAACTATCTAGGGAACTTACTTATAGGCCTATTGCTGGATCAACCCTGCCAAGACCTTTTTGTAATATTTGAATACATCCCTAAAAATTAGTTTAATTTATTGTCTGATAATTTAGGTCAATCTTCTCCAACAATTGATTTTTACTTTCTTTTTGGAAGCTTTCATGCAATTTTAATTGACTATGAGCTCATTATTATTTTGTTCTGATTGTAGACCTTGCCAAATTAAGTTTATTTCTTATGTTCCCTGTGGGTTGACCTCATACTTATAGATATATTTTTACTGCATCGCAACCGCATACTGGCTGATATAAATTACACTATTCAGGAGCGATCAGGGGTCGACTCATGACTTGTAGGAGTCGACTCTTTTGGTCTAAATCTGCAAACTAAACTCTCTATCCCAATGAGTCGACTCTTTTGCAGTGAGGGGTCGACTCTTTTAAGCAGTTTTCAAAATTTTAGGCTCTGTTTGAATCAGTCGACTCTTAAATGATGAGGGGTCAACTCTTTTGAGTCCCCAGTAGACTTTTGAGGCTCTGTCTAAATGAGCTGACTCTTCAGTCTTGAGGGGTCGACTCTTTTCACCAGAAAACTTGTTTTTGCAACTTTTATCCATTCTTCTCCAAAGTCTCCGAGCTTATCAAGGATCATCCAAACCAGCTTTCTAAGCCTTAAAAACACTTCAATCATCATTGGTTCAAGAGCATCTTCAATCCCTTTTAAATGAATTATCTCCATTTTGATTACTTGTATAGCTCTTCAATCATCATTGGTTCATTCATTGATCCAAGTCTTCCTCAAGATCTTTAAGAGAGCTTCCAAGACTTAAGATCTTTATATTTTAACTGATCTTTGAAGATTCTTCAACAAATATGGCTTCTTCTATTTATTCAAGGCTTTGAGCATTTTCAATCTCCTTCCTTGACATCCATCATCTTTGAAATTTCTTCTTTCTCTATAAGATCACTATTGTTGAATATGCCATTCCTTCATGCTTATCAATCTTCAATCCAAGATTTTCATCATCTTGAAATTCCTTCATTCTCTTATAATATCAGCTTTGTTGAACACGTCATCTCATCATGCTTTTCATTCTTTGTTCTAATCTTTGCATCACAAATTCTCCATTATGATAAGCTTTCAGTCAAGATCTAATTAAAAATTAGCATGCACACTAAGTAGAATTATTATATTATTAAACCATGTTTTGCTATCAACAAAATCAAGGTATTGAGTCAACATTTCCATTCTTCAAGCCTTCTTTTGGGCTACTCCTAGGCCATTCCAGTGTTTTTCCCGTTCAATTAACTATTTTGCCCTAGCAGGCTGGTTGACTTTTTTAATTATTCTAACATTGTTTCTCAAGCCAGTTACCTCTAGGACACTCTCCCAAGGGTTCCCGTCCATTTCTGGCTGCGTTTGGTTACTTGGAACCTTCCAGATCATTTTTAGACTTTTTGGAGTCACTCCTAATGAAGCCAAACCAAAAATTGCATGGTAGTCACTAAGACAGGTGCCCGAATTTTTTGCCTTGCGTACCAAGGGTTGAAAGATACGTTTCTTGCCGCCTTAAATCTTTTCTAAATGGCGCCAGTGAAAAATTTGTTCTAGCACCACTACAACAGGCACCAAGGCTATTTCGATTATCTATAAATACAAACCCTCCCGATGCATAAAAAGGGTCTGAAAACACAGTCCAGAAACTCTATCTCTCTAAAATTAAAGCTTCAAGTCTCTCAAAACTCTAGTTCTCTCAAGCCTCTTCAAGCCCTAGCCTCTATACATTTAAACCCTGGTCTCTATATACTTCCTACACTCAAACACAAATCTCCAAAGCATCCATTGAAGACTTAAGCGTTGCAACTTCAAAAGCTCTTAAGGTTCAAGCAAGCAAGGCAAACAAGGCAAGAAGAAGTCAAGGTAAGCTTTCGATTTACTTTTATATAATCCCCCCTCTCTCTTCTCCCTCCAAACCCACTTATGTTTTCTTCTATTTTAATCCTCATTTTCTACCTCCCCTTCTTGCATGCTTGAAATAAGGGACTCCCTAATGTATGCCTAGGAAGGACTGTTGAAGGTCACCATGTTAGGGGCTTTCTTCTAATTCAACCTTTAATGGTGTGGGTTCGGCCCCCTTGATTATGTGGTGAAGCCTAACCTTGTATGTTCATGACCTTTTTGCATTGTGCATATCATATTCATATAACCATTCTAAATTGTTTTCAAATTTGCATCAAAACTCTCTTTTCAAAACTTCCATTCAAAATCTTCTTTTTTTAAACTAGTTTTCAAAATCACACTCCTAAAGTGATTGTAGCCATTCCATGGTTATGGTTGTTTTAGGAAAGTATTATATTCAATATGACTATCAAGGTCCATATTTTGGACGTAAACCCTAATTTGTTTTTATCAAAATCACAATCTTAAGATGATTCTAACCATTCCATTGTTAGGGTTGTTTTAGGTAGGTGTGATATTCAATGTGATTATTATGGTTCATATTTCAAATCATTGTTATTTTCAAAATCACAACCCTAGAATGGTTCTAATCTTCTTATGGTTCAAATCGTTTTAAGAAAATGAGATATTTTAGAGACTTGCAAAAGTCCATATTCAAACCTCTTTCCAAGTTGTTTTGTAAATCTCTTTCCCAAAAACTCTTTTCAAAGTTGTACTTTCTAAAAACTCTTTCCTTTGGAGTCCAAGTCAAAACCCTAGAATTCATGATTAGGAAATCCTAACTCCTTTCTTAAAGTCATGATTTCCTATTTTAATTCAAACCATAGGTTTTCAAAACCTTTTTTTCTACATCAAATCATAGATTTCCAAATCTAAGATTTTCAAAATCAAACATTTCCAATTCCATATCAAATATAATCTTCCAATTTAGGGAACTAGATCAAATCTTCTAATTTTGGAAACTAGATCAAATCTTCCCATTTAGGAAACCAAATCAAATCTTCCAATTTTAGAAACAAAATCAAATTATCTATTTTTGAAAATAAGATCCAATTTTCAACTTTAGGAAATATGAATCAAATCTTTTCTAACTCAAACCTTTCCTAAATTCAAACCTTTCTAAATCTCAACATTCCTAATTTCAAGTTTTCATATCTTTCCTAAATTCAAATTTCCAAATCTTTTCAAAGTTCAAAGCTTTCCAAAATCAATACTTTTCTAAAATGGAAGCTTTCTTAAAGTGAAACTTTCTTAATTTGGCACTTTCCTAAAATGAAGCTTTCTTAATTTAAAACTTTCCTAAATCCAGTCTCTCCTAAACCTTAACTTTCTAAATTTTTTCAAATCAAATATTCAAATCTAATCTTTTCCAACCATTCCAAGTCAAATGTTTCTAAATCAAATCAAATCCTTTCCAATCTTTTCTAAATCCCATCTTTCCTAATTCTAAGTTTTCTAAAATCAAAACTTTTCTTAATCAAGCTTGTCAAGTCTAAATCAAACCTTCTTATTTTGAGTCCATACTTCAACCTTAGCTTATTTAAACCTTAGGATACTTAAACCCTACTTCAACTCTAACCCTAAAGTTAGGAAGTTTCAACTTTTTTCTAAACCTCTTTTTTAAACCAAGATGGTTTTCAAACTTCAATTTAAATCCAGATGTTTTCAAAGCTCAACTCAATCTTTCCCAAATAAAGTCCAAGTTTTCCTTCAACGTTCAATCATTTCAAATCAAAATCAATTTCGAAATCCTCAAGTTAATTTCAAATCAAAGTTAATTTCAAGTTTAATTTTAACTCCAAGTTCGGTTTCAAATCAAAGTCCAATTTCAAATCTTCCATTCGAAGTTCAAATCAAACCCTTTCAAATCAAACTTTACAAAAACCTCAAAGTGTTTATTTTCAATCAGACTCTTGTCTGAACTACAACTAACCTGATTCCCAATAAAGGGATACGTAGGCAACCCTTATGGGTGTGGTCACAACCTTTTTCAAATTCACAACCCTTTTTTAAGTTTTCAATTCTATAATCTATTTCAAATTTCTAATTCCACATCATTTTTCAAGTTCCGTAACCTTTTTCAAGCTTCAAATCCTCTTTTTAAATCTTTTTTCAAAATCAAAATCTTTCCAAAGTGTATATAATTGGACAATGGATAATCAAATATTCTAAATGAGTGAACATATGGTGAATAGACATGCAAGTACTGTAAGAGCAGGATAGGGTGATGACCAACCTCCGAACTTAGAATTACTGTTTTCAAAGATAAAAAATAAAGTTATTTTTCAAAAAGAGCTTAAGTCTTTCCAAAGGTTGCGAAACAATCTCTTTTCTTAAAAACACTCTCTTGAGGAAGTTGTTCAAAACCTTGTCAAAAATCCTAAGTTTAATCTTCGGATTACAATTTGTTTTAGGTCACCTAACTCACCTTAACAAAGTTAGGTGACGACTCAAAACTTTTTTCCAAAAGCTCTTAATCAAATCAATTTCAAATTAAAACCTAGTAGCACTCGTCCTTCTAGGGGGATGAGTTTTAACGAGAGAATACCATGCTTTTCTCACTTGTTTTCTCGAGTGTAAAAAATTGGGGTTCGACACATGTGAAAATAAGTGAGAAAAACATGGTACTCTCTCGTTAAAACTCATCCCCCTAGAAGGACGAGTGCAACTAGGTTTGAACTCGAAATTGATTTGATTAAAAGCTTTTGAAAAAAATATTTGGAGTCACCACCTAACTTGATAAAGGTGAGTTAGGTTGCTTAAAACTAAGTATAATCTAAATATTACACTTAGGGTTTTTGAAAAAGGTTTTGAAAACTTCCTCGAGAGAGAGTTTTTCAAAAAAATAGGTTGTTTGGCAACCTTTAGAAAGATTTAAGTATCTTTTGAAAAATAACTCCGTTTTGGTCTTTAAAAAAGTGATTCTAGGTTCGGAGGTTGGTTACATGTGGAGAAGATATCCTAAGATCATCACCCTACCCTACCCTACCCTTGCGGTACCTACATGTCTATTCTCCTTGGTTCACTCATTTAGAATCTTTGATTAATAAATGTCCAATATTATCCACTTTTGAAAAGAATTTTGAAAAAGACGTTTAATATGATACATGGCGTGCAAGTGCAAGAAAAGATTTGATTTTGAAAATAGATTTGAAGGAAAGATTTGATTTTGAAAGAAGGTTATAGAAATTAGAAACTTGAAATAGATTATGGAATTAAAAACTTGAAAAATTTTGTGGAATTGAAAATCTGAAAAAGGTTGTGACCACGCCTATAAGGGTTGCCTATGTATCCCTTTGTTGAGAATCAAGTTAGTCATAGTTCGGACAAGAGTCCGATTGAAAATAGACACTTTGAGGTTTTTTTTTGAAAGGTTTTATTTGAAACGATTCGATTCGAAAAGAGTTTGATTTAAAAAAAAAGATTGATTTGAAAAAGAGTTTGATTTCAACTTAAAATAGAAGATTTGAATTTGAAATTTGATTTGAAATTGAACTTGGACTTAGAATTGGACTTGAAAAAGAGTTTGAACTTTTAAAGAGAACTTGGACTCGATTTGGGAAAGATGGAGTTGAGTTTTGAAAACACCTTGACTTAGTTTGAAGTTGGAAAACCATCTTGGTTTAAAAAGGAGTTTTAGAAAGAAGTTGAAACTTCCTAACTTAAAATTAGGATTGAACTAAGGTTTGGCTTCCTAGGGTTTAGGTAACCTAGGGTTTAAGCATGTACTTGAATTGGAAAGGTTTGATTTAGACTTGAGAATGTTGATTTTAGAAAGTCAGATTTAGGAAAGGTTTAATTAGGAAAGTTAGATTAAGAAAGATTTGGAAGGAGATTTAATTTGATTTAGAAACACTTGACTTGGAATAGTTGGAAAGATTTGACTTGATTATTTGATTTGAAAGAATTTAGAAAGTTAGGTTTAGGAAAGATAAGATTTTAGAAATCTTTAAATTTAGGAAAGTTTCATTTTAAGAAAGTTGCCAAATTAGGAAAGTTTTCGAATTAGGAAAGATTTGAATTTAAGGAAGTTTCATTTTAGGAAAGATTTGAATTTGAAAAGTTTTGAATTTAGAAAGTTTGATATTTGGAAAGATTTGGTTTTAGGAAAGACTTGAACTTTGAAAAGATTTGGAAGTTTGAATTTAGGAAGGGTTTGAAAGCTTAGATTTAGGAAAGGTTTGAAAGTTTGGAATTAGGAAAGAATTAAATTAGAAAATATTAGAACTAGGAAAAATTGATTCATATTTCCTAAAGTTGAAGATTAGATTTAGTTTCCAAAAATAGATGATTGATTTTGTTTCCCAAATTGGAGGATTTGATTTGGTATTCTAAATTGGAGGATTAGATTTGATTTCCTAAATTGGAAGATTGGATTTAGTTTCCTAAATTGAAAGATTTGGTTTGACATGGAATTGGAAAGATTAAATTTTGAAAATCTTGGATTTCGAAATCTAAGATTTGGTGGAAAAAGGAATTTTGGAAACCTAAGATTTGATGTTGAAAATAGTTTTTGGAAACCTATGGTTTGAGGCGAAACAAGAAGTCATGTTTTTAGGAAAGAGAACTAAGGTTTTCTAACCATAAAATCTAGGGCTTGGCTTAGACTCCAAGAAAAAAGAGTTTTTGGAAAGGAGATCTTTTGAAAAGAGTTTTTAGGAAACAAGTTTGAAGAGAGTTTTTAGAAAGTAGATTTTTGAAGAGAGTTTTTGAAAAGAAACTTAAAAAGCAATTTTGGAAAGGGTTTTCAATTTGGACTTTTGAATATCTTACTTTCCCAAAACGATTCTAGCCATGAAAAGATGAGAACCATTCTAGGAATGTGATTATGACAACAACACGGATTTGGAATATGGACTATAATGATCACATTGAATATCACTCTTTCCTAAAATAACCCTAACCATGGAATGGCTAAAATCATCTTAAGATTGTGATTTTTGATAAAAACAATTAGGGTTTACACCTAAAATATGGATCTTGATGGTCACAATAAATATAACACTTTCCTAAAACAATCCTAACCATGGAATGGCTAGAATCACTCTACGAGTGTGGTTTTAAAAACAAGTTTAAAAAAGAAGGTTTTAAATGCAAGTTTTGAAAACAACCTTGATGCAACTTTGAAAATAACTTTTCAAGACAACTTTGAATACATGTATGATATGCATAATGCAAGAAGAGTCATAAACATACAAGGCTAGGCTTCACCACATAATCAAAAAGGCCAAATCCACACTATCAAGGGTTGAATTTGAAGAAAGCCCCTGACACGGTGACCTTCAACAATTCATCCTAGGCATGAATTGAGGAGTCCCTTATTTCAGGCATGCAAGAAAAGGAAGTAGAAGATGGAGGGTTAAAATAGAAGAAAACCCAAGTGGGTTAGGAGGAAGAAGAGAGAAGGGGAATTATCTAGAAGTAAACTAAAAGTCTATCTTGTCTTCTTCTTGCTTTGCTTGCTTTATTTGCTTTGCTTCACTTAGACTTTGAGAACCTTGAAGTTGTAGTACCTTGAGTCTTCAATGAAGGCTTTGGAGGTTTGCATTTGAATGTATGAAGTGTATGGATGTTAGGGTTTAAGTGTATGGAGGCTAGGATTTGAAGAGACTAGAGAGGGCTAGGGTTGGGAGAGACTTCGAGCTCTAAATTTTGAGAAATAGAATTTTTGGATTGAGTTTGCATACCCTTTTTATGCTGGGGGAGGGTCTGTATTTTTAGGCAGCCAAAGTTGGCACTAGCGCCTGTTGTAGTGGCACCATGCCAAAATTTGCCTTAGCCCCACTAAGAGTGGTGCCAGCTTTTTAGGAAATTTTTTAAGTCAGTAAGAAACAAATCTTTGACTCTTAGAACGCAAGGCAGAAGATTTGGGTACCTGCCCTAGTGACTACCATGCAATTTTTGGCTTGGCTCCACTAGAAGTGGGTTCGGAAAGTTCGAGAACAATCCAAAAAGTTTTGAGTAACCAGACCCGACCAGGAATGAACGGGAACCCTTGAGAGAATGCCCCAGAGGTAACTGGCTTGAGAAACAATGCTAGAATAGTTGAAAAGGTTGACCGGCCTACTAGAGGCAAAATGGTCATTCCTCACTAAGTTTATTGGAATGGACTCAAAATGGTTCAGAAAGGTTGGAAATACTATTAGAAGCATCCTTGGAAGGTAACCGATTTGATACCCAGAGTCGGTGTGGTCCCCGGAGGCAATTGGATGCTTAGGGGTAAAATGGTCATTTTGACTGGATATTCCCAGAATCGGTCTGAAAACTACTAGAAGGCACAAGAACGTGCTAGATTATCTCTGGAACAACCTTGGAAAGGTGAGTTTACCACTCTAAGGTCCTAGGTATTTTTCAAGAAGCACGCTAGATTGAATTAGATTAGGATAATGCCTTAAGGGCATTTTGGTCATTTAGTTTCTAGCAAGCCCAACGGGCCCAGAAAGCGGCTCGTGGACTAGATTGGAATTTAGAGGGTAGGTTAGAGTCTGAATGTTCATATGGTATTTGAAAGTTAGCTCGGTTAAACCGAAGATCGTCGAGCGGGCAAAAATGGAGTGTTAACAGATAGCTGGCAACTTTACTGGGGACGCTTAGAGAGTTAGGCCATTATCATGTCTCTTCACCCTTCATTCATCTCAAATCTTCAATTAACTTGTCCAACTCTATCTACTTCAAGTTTGCAAAATCAACCTTTTCAAAGCTATTTTCAAAAACATGTCATTGTTTGCATTCAATTATATTTAATCATTTTATCTTACATTAAATTTGTCATTCAAATACTGACTTTTTGCATCTTTATTCTTGTAGATGGACCTTTGTTTACACTTTTATTTTATGTCATATTAACTGTCATGTATATCATGAATGAATAGGATGGAATGGATAGGATGGATGGGAGTTATTGGGCTCTTTCCTCCGTTTTTCAAAATCCACACACACACACTGCATGTGCAATTGCATTTGCATACTTGCATTCTCTACCTGAATATGTCCCTTCTAGTTAGAAGGGGGAACATTACATTGGTTGTGGGCAGATACTGTGTCAGTTTCTTAGCCTACGACGTCTTGATGGTTGCCTTGCTCGGATTACTAACATATTAATGGCACCACCTCAAGAAGTTGGCCTAGGTTTGAAGACCTCAGATTGAGCCTTCATAGGAAGCATTAGTAAACTCTTAACCTCATACTCATGTAGAAACCATGCATAGCCGAACCTTTGTCTGATTTAAAACACGCGTATTAATTTAAAAATTATGGAGGAATGGGCAACTGCTTTACTTTCCTTTATTCTTGTCTATTCTTGTTGTTATAATGTTTGTATAACTGCTCATGCATGCATGTTTACTTTACAATTACATTCTCTCTCTATACTTTATGCATACATGTTCATGCATTTAATATTCTATTTCAAGGCAAGGATTTCCAAGTAACTTAAGTCATTGCATTCTCATGCATATGATCAACTCATGGAAAGTGTCACCAAGATTACTCTCCCTTGTATAAAACCTACCCAAAACCCTAAGGGTTCCCATGTAACCCTAAGGACTCATGGTCTGCATTTTAAGTCATTCCATAAAGAGGGGCCTCAATCCCTTTATTCTCATGGAGATAGGGTTGCTAAGAAGACAAGAGACAATCAAACAGTAACATCTCTCAATGACCTTCTCAACGTCCAACTCAAAGAAGGTGAATTCAAAGACTCAAGAGTAGTTTAGGATCTCAAATGTAAAAGTAGATAAGTGGAAGTCCCAAGGAAAGTGTTCCCTCTCCCCCTATTAAAATGTACTTCGATTCTCTTGTATTCTAAACTCAAAGTTCAATGTACTCTTTTACTCTTTATGAATGAATGAATAAATGAATGTTCTTAACCAATGGTATAGTATCCGTATACAAGGACAAAACCCCTATCTCCAAAAAGTGAGCATTTAGTTTCCCTCTCAAGTAGGGGCACCCCTATGACATACATTGCATAAAAACTTTCAAATCAAGATGCTAACTTATCTTTTGTTTCTTGTCTTCTATCCTCCCCCCCCCCCCCCCCCCCCCCCCCCACCACCACCAAAAATAAATCTCCAAGTACCAAGAGAGCTGAAGACAAAAGCATGATAAAAAGGGGGTCTTCTAAACCATTCATTTACTATTATCATGATGCTCACGTATTCATTTTCATTATGCTCATGCATCTATATCTTTTCCAAGACAAGAGTTCCAAGAAACTCAAGTCATTGCATTATCATGTATTTAATCAACTGTAGAAAGAAAAGAATAATCCAATCTCATGTTAATCGAACCTACCAAAACTCCTAAGGGTTGCTTAGCCCTAAGGATTCATGCATGTATAGAATTATCTGTCGAAAGGGGCCCAAATCCCTGTTTGTCTGTGGAAGTGGGATTGCCCAAACAAAGAAATGTCAACCGGCTCAGGCCAAAGAGGTATTGTATTGTATATATGGGAAATATCCCATCTCCAAAATGGACTTAGTATCTTGCCTAGACTCCCTCCAAAAAGGGACCTCCATAAGATATGTATCATATAAAACTTCTAACTCCACATGCTAACTGCGTTTTGTTTTTCTTTTCTTTTTTTCAGGTCGAAAACCGTAATTGTACTCATAAAACCCCTCTAGCATCCTGCCCAATTGAAACTCATGCAAGGACAAGCCTAGTTATGGGAAGAGGCTAAACTTACATTGAAGAGTAAGAAGAACTAGCAATCTATCTACAAGACGTTACTTCCACACCATGTCATGACAATCACCATCCATATGGAAAGAGACTTCATAATTTGCAAAGTTCTATCAATCCCATGCATTGCCACAACAGAACCCTTCAACTTCGAAGCTTTCAAACACATGTCAACTGCCCAAAAAGATATGGCTCATTCCAGTCATTCGACAGTTGAGAACACAGGCGCTAACCACCTCAGCAGTAGAGGCTTCCAACATGGGGAAAGGACAAGGGCACAACTATAAGGTGATCTTCATCTACAACAATTCAACGGTCAGCATCATACTCGTATAATGGGATATTGTTCCCTTCCAAAGGAGACTAAGCAAAAGGGTCAACCCAAAATCCAACTATTAAGCAGCAGACAATAATCAACAGTCTACCATCCCTATAAATCAGTTCAAATCCCAGAGGAGTCACTACCAAGCTTGTTCCAAAAAAAATATGCCTCGGCCTTAAGCGTTGATACTTCAACATTAGCTTATCGTCCTCAAGCAGCAAAGTTGGTAAATTGGACCGCTTGACTTTAACTTATCAAAGTATCATGTAAATATCAAGTACATAACAGGATAATCTAAAATAAATGACTCTTGATTATGAAATGCTTTATTTGTCATGCTAAAATCTTTTTTAGAAAAGCAAAATTTGCAGGGTATCCAACGCTTGGCATCTTCCGACCCTAAAAACTTCCAGATATCCTCTACAAACTCGGCCTCCCTTACTCCATCATTACAGATACTGTAAGCATCCTCAACTACGACACAATGGCAAAACATCGTCAAACTTTCCAGATCAATCCCCATAATTCAGCAGCCTACCATCCACAAGCAAACGGAACCATCGAATCAGCGAAGCAAAAAAGAATCCAAAGAATCCCTCGCAAGAAAAATGAAAACCACAAAGGTTGGCACGAGCTATCCTTTGCATTGAAGGCATATGGAAGCTCAATTAGAATCTCAACTAGGGCACTACCATTCTCCTTGGTCTAAAACAATGAGCCAGTCCTACTAGTTAAAGTCAAAATCCTCTCTCTTCGAGTCCTCATGAGAATTCAGTTCATTGAAGTAGACTGGATCAAAAGTCGACGTGAACAACTTTGCCTCCTAAAAGAAAAGAGAATGACAGCCGTCTACCGTGCCCAATGATATTAAAAATGTATCATCAGATCCTTCAACACAAGCCCCGCCAGTTCAAAGAAGTTGATTTTATTCTTAAAAAGACAATTCCAAGTCAACAGAAAGCCAAAGGCAAGTTCTCCTACAACTATGAAGACCTACTCTTGGTTCACAAAGTCATGTTAGGAAAAGCATTGATCCTAGCAGAGGCGGAAGAAGAAATCTTTGCAGAACTTATCAACTCAAATTAGGTAAAGTACTATTACATGTACTACTATGGGTTGAGACAAAGTAAATAAGATAAGGGAAATAAAAAGCAGATACAAGTTTAAGGAATGCCAAAAATAAAAAAAAGGAAAGCATGACCTCGTTAACATAGTGAAAATCTAAAAAGACACTGTAAGTAAAAAGATAAAGGCATGGCAAATTGCAAAAACTGTCGACCTGGTAAAAATCTATAAAAACACCATGGTGCAAAAGTAATAGTTTGGAATTATAAACAAAAGAGTCGGGGTATGTTTAAATCCAAAAGCATAAAGGGGAAAACAGAGAGTGAGCAGCAGCAAGAGAGTGAGTCTAGTTGTCCAAGATGATCATAGGTCTTAAAAAGCCAAATAAAAACAAAATGTTTTGAGTCTTTATCCCTTTGTTTCAAATATCCCATAACTAAGCCCACATTATAGTTCAAAATAAAGACCTTTCATATCGATCATTGCTATCATTACTCTTCAAAGGAAGATGATTACACTAGAGAATACTCTATCTAATAGAAATTCCAACTCAGCTCTAGGCTCAATGTCAAAAGTAACATCAATAGTCTTTAACTAAAGCAGCTACTTCAACTGGCCACAGATTTCATCATCAATCAAATCAAAGCATTCAACATTCATGTTCTCATTAGGCAAAGAGTCATCTTCATTGACATCAACGAGAGAAATAAAATAAAAAAATACATGGCTTGAGGACATAGTGAAAACCCTTCAGGGTGCTATGGGTAAAAGAGCAGGGTCATGGCAAGATACAAAACTACGGATGCAGTGAAAACCCAAAAACAGGCATTGACATGCAAAAATGGTAAAACTCACAAGGGCATGGTGTAAGCACCTCATTTTTGCCTGCTTGGCAATCTCCGGTTCGACTGGACTCACATTTAAATCAACATAGACACATTCAAGTCAAAACCAGCTTTCTAGACTCAATCCAATCAATCAATCGTTTCGGGGACCCATCAAGCCCAATAAAGGCAAAATGACCAAAATGTCCTTATGGCATTGCTCGGTCCTATTCTAGTTGGCACGTTTTCTTAGAGATGGTAAATTCCCATTTCAATCTCAAATTCAATTTCAAGTCCAATTCCAATCTAGATCAAATCTGGCATGCCTTTCGAGAAAGTTGATCCCTCTAGCGATAAGACCATCCAATCCGACACATTTTCAGAAAAAACTTTTTGGAACGGTAAGTCCCTTCAAACTTGTCGATCAGGACAGAACCCAAGTCCCCGAGATGGTAAAACGGTCCACCTTTGGCGCTTGCTAGCCCGCAATGTAGTAAGTCCTTTATTCGACACGTCTTTCGAGAAAGTTAATTTCTCAAACAGTAAGTACACCTAGCAGCTTCTTGAGATCAGCTAGTCTCTGGAATGAATGTGCACCATCAGAGTGACGGAAACACTCATAAACATCGTAACCATCAGAGTGGTGAAAACGCTCGCAAACAGGTCGACATTGGGAATTGCCAACAAAACTCCTATGTCACAAGATCGAATTCGCCTCTTGGTCGTGACATGTTTACCAAAGGATGAGATACCTTTGAAAACCAACTCATCACAGACCGTCAAAGTGAGAAAAACACTCAAAACCCGGGTCAACACCAGTAGCTATTAGCTCACTCCAGTGAAAAATAACCAAACGGCCCCCTGGGCCTTTTTCGACATACTTCTTAAGAAAGTACCTAAGTTCTCAGAGTGGTAATTCCACCGTTCCAAGATCATCCCAAAGATGATCCGACATGTTCAAGTGCCTTCCAGTCGATTCCGGACCAATTCCAAGACCATCTGGTCAAAATGACCATTTTGCCCCTAGGTATACGAGTGCCTTCGGGAACCACACCGGCTCTGGGTATCAAACTGGTAACCTTTCAAGAATGCTTCTAATAGTACTCCTAACCTTCCAACACCTTTTTGAATCATTTCGAGTCTATTCTGGCAAACTCGGTGCAAAATGACCGTTTTCCCCCTAGTGGGTCAGTCGCCTTTTCTAACCGTACCGGCTTTGGTATCAAACCAGCAATCCCTCAGAATGCTTTATATAGTGTTTCCAACCTTCAAGTCCTCTCATAAGTCATTCCAAGTCCATTTCAATGGTTTTCTGATCTAGTTGACCGTTTTGCCCTTAATAGCTCGATTGACCATCCCAATATTGTTTTTCAAGCCCATTACTCCTATAACACTATTTCAAGGGTTTCTACCCATTTTCAGCCTTCTTGATCATTCCCAGCCTCCCAGAACATTTTCGGACCTTCCGGAGTCACTCTTAGTGAAGCTAAGCCAAAAATTGCATGGTAGTCACTAATACAAGCGTCCAAATCTTTTGCCTTACATATCAAGGGTCAAAAGATACAGTTCTTGCCGACCTAAAACATTTCCTAAGTGGCTGGCACCACTAGTAGTGGTGTAAGCTAGAAATTGGCTTGGTGCCACTCCTAGTAGCGCTAGTGAAAAAATTGCCCTAGCGCCACTACAATAGGCGCTTGGCTAATATTTTGTCCATAAATACAGTGCCTCCCCCTACATGAAAAAGGTTTGCAAACTCAGTCCAGAAACTCTACTTTTCGAATTACAAAGCTCGAAGTCTCTCAAAATCCTAGCTCTTTTTAGTTTCCTCAAAACCCCAGCCCCCATACACTTAACCCTAACATTTGTACACACTCCATACACTCATATACAAGCCTCCCAAGCCTCCATTGAAGACTCAAGGTGCTATAACTTGGAAGCTCTTAAGGATCAAGCAAAACAAAACAAATAAAGCAAGCAAAACAAGAAGAAAACAAGGTAGGCTTTCTTTTATGTTTACGTCCTTCCCCCTTCTCTCTTCTTTCTCCGAACTCACTTGGATTTTCTTCTATTTTAATCCCCAATCTTCCCCCCCCCCCCCCCCCCCCCTTCTTACATGCTTGAAATAAGGGATTCCCCGATTCATATGTAGGAAGGATTATTGAAAGTCACTGTGTTGGGGACTTTTCTTCTAATTCAACCTTAGACCATGTGGATTAGGCCCCCTTGACTATGTGGTGAAGCCAACCTTGTATGTTCACGACCTTACTTGCATTATGCATGTTATATTCACATATCCCCCTCAAAATTGTTTTCAAAAATTGTTTTCAAAGTTTGCATTGAAATCATCTTTTAAACTTGCATTCAAAATCTCTTTTTCAAATCTTGTTTTTGTAATCACAATCTTAAGGTAATTCTAACCGTTCCATGGTTAGGGTTGTTTTAAGCAAGGGTTATATTCATTGTGACTATCAAGGTCCCTATTTTGGGTTTAAATCATAAGTTATTTTTCATCAAAACCACCATCTTAAGATGATTCTAGCCATTCCATGGTTAGGGTTTTTTTAGGAAAGTGTGATATTCAATGTGATCATATTGGTCCATATTTCAAATCCATATTGTTTTCAAAACCACCAACTTAAAATGGTTCTAATCTCTTCATGGTTAGAATTGTTTTAGGAAAGTGAGATATTCAAAAGATTTCAAAAGTCAATATTCAAATCATTCTCCAAATTGCTTTTCAAGCTTCTTGCCAAAAAAATTCTCTTCAAAATTCTATTCTCTAAGAACTCTTTTTAAACTTACTCCCAAAAACTTTCTTTCTAAAAACTCTCTTGAGATCTCCTTCCTAGAAACTTTCTTCAAAAGGTCTACTTTCTAAAAACTCTTTTTCTTGAAGTCCAAGTCAAGCCCTAGATTCCATAGTTAAGAAACCCTAATTTTCTTTCCTAAAAACATAACTTCCAATTTTGCCTCAAATCATAGATTTTCAAAATCTCTATTTTCTACATCAAATCTTAGATTTCCAAAATCTCTTTTTCTACACCAAAATCATAGCTTTCCAAATCCAAAATTTCTAAAATTCAACCTTTCCAATTTCATGTGAAAACCAATCTTCCAAATTAGGAACCTAGATCAAATCTTCCCGTTCAGAAAACTAAATCAAATCCTTTAATTTTAGAAACCAAATCAAATCATCTCCTTTTAGAAATAAAATCTAATCTTCTATTTTAGGAAATAGGAATCAAATCTTTCTTAATTCAAACATTTCCTAATTCCAAACCTTTCTAAATTTCAAAACTTTCCAAATTTCAAATCTTTCCAAAGTTGGAATCTTTCTAAGTTCAAGACTTTCCTGAAATGAAACTTTCTTAAAATGAAATTTTCTTAAAATGGATCTTTTCTAACTTGGGGCTTTCTTAAAATGGGACTTTCCTATTTTGAAACTTTTCTAATTTAAAACTTTCCAAAGTCCAATCTTTCTTACACCCTAACTTTCCAAATCATTCCAAGTCAAGTGTTTTCAAATCAAATCAAATCTCTTTTCAAATTTTTCTAAATCCAACTTTCCAAGATCGAATTTTTCAAATCTAAATCAAATCCTTTCCAATTCAACTACGTGTTCCAATCTTAGGTAACCTAAACCTTAGGAGGCCTAAACCCTAGTTCAACCCTAACCCTAAAATTAGAAAGCTTCAACCCCTTTTCTAAAACTCCTTTCTAAGCTGAGATGGTTTTCCAACCTCAATCTAAGTTAAAATGTTTTCAAAACTCAATTCTATCTTTCCTAAGTCAAGTCGAACTTTTCTTTCCAAGTTCAAACCCTCTTTCATGTCTAAGTTCAATTTCAAATCAAATCTCAATTTCATATCTTCTATTCTAAGTTCAAATCAAATCCTTTTTCATGTCTAAGTTCAATTTCAAATCAAATCTCAATTTCATATCTTCTATTCTAAGTTCAAATCAAATCCTTTTTCAAATAAAACTTTTTAAACCTTAAAATGTCTATTTTCAATCAGACTCTCTTTGTCCAAACTACGACTGACCTGATTCCTAAAAAGATATACGTAGGCAACCCTCATGGGTGCGGTCACCTTTTTCGAGTTTCTAATTCCACAACCTTTTTCAAACTTCCAATTCCATGATATATTTTAAGTTTTCTAATTCTACATTCTATTTTCAAATCTCCAATTCCAATTTATAAAACCCTCTTTCAAACTTCAAATCAAGTCTTTCTAAATCTTCTTTCAAAATTAAAATTTTCTTTTCAAATCTATTTCTAAAATCAAAATCGTTTTCTTGCATTTACATATCATGCATCATATAGTTATTTTTTAAAATGGATAGTTTTGGACATCTATTGATCAAAGATTCTAAATGAGTGAACCTAGGGTGAATAGACATGTAGGTACCGTAAGGGCGTGATAGGGTGATGGCTTAGTGTGTCTTCCCTACATATAACCAACCTCCAATCCTAGAATCACTGTTTTCAAAGACCAAAATGGAGTTATTTTTAAAAAGGACTTAAACATTTTTAAAGGTTGCCAAACAACCTATTTTCTTAAGAACCCTCTCTTGAGATAGTTTTCAATATCTTTTCAAAAACCCTAAGTGTAATCTTCGGATTGTGCTTAGTTTTAGGTGACCTAACTCACCTTAATCAAGTTAGATGGCGACTCTAAAACCTTTTCCAAAAGCCCTTAATCAAATCAATTTCAAATTCAAACCTAGTCACACTCATCCTTTTAGGAGGATCAATTCTAATGAGAGAGTACAGTGTTTTTCCAACTTGTGCATATTTTCCTCGAGTGCGAAAAATCGGGGTGTGATAACTGGCGACTCCGTTGGGGACACTTAAAGGGTTAGGCCATTGTCATGTCTCTTCACCCTCACTCATCTGGAGTCTTTTGATTAATTTGTCCAATTCTATCCACTTCAAACTTTCAAAAACAAACTTTTCAAAGTTATTTTCAAAAACATCTCATTGCTTGTATTCATTTACATTCAATTATTCTATCTTGCATTAAGTTTGTCATTCAAGTACTGATTTTTTGGCATTTTTATTTTTTTAGGTGGACCTTGGTTCACACTTTTATTTTATATCATCTTAACTGCCAAGTATGTCATGAATGTATGGAATGGACAAGATGAATTGGAATTGTTGGGCCCTTTCCTTCACTTTTCAAAATTTCACACACACACTGCATTGTGCACAAGCATTTTCATAGTTACATTCTTTACCTGAAATGTCCCTTCTAGTTAGAAGGGAGAACAGTATATTGGGTGTGGGCAACATGTTGTGTCAGTTTCTTCGCCTACGGCCTCTTGATGATTCCCCTGCTCGGATCACCAACCTATAATGGCACCACCTTAGGGAGTGGGCCTAGGTTTGAATATCTAGGAATTGAGCCTTCTTAGGAAGTATTAGTAAACCTTCAACCTCATGCTCATGTAGACACCATGCATAGCCAAACCTCTGCCGGATTTAAGACACACACATCGAATTCAAAACCATAGAGGAAGGGGGGACTGCATTACTTTCCTTTCAATTTGTCTATTCCTGTTGTTATAATACTTGTGTCCTTACTGTTATGATGCATGTATAACTGCTCATGCATCCATGCTTACTTTACAAATGCATTCTCTCTCTCTCTATCTACTCTCTGCATCTATGTTCATGCATTTAATATTCCATGACAAAACAAGAGTTCCAAAGTAACTCAAGTCATTGCATCTTCCTGCATATGATCAACCCAAATAGAGTGACACCAAGTTCACTCTCCATTGCATTAAACCTACCAAAATCCTAAGGGTTCCCATATAACCCTAGGGGCTCATAGCATGCATTTGAAGTCATTTCGTAAGAGGGGCCCCAATCCCTCTATGCTCACACAGATAGGAGTGCCAAGAAGATGAAGGGCAATCAAACAAGGTCTCTCAACAACCTCCTCAACATCAAAGAAGACGAATCTGAAAACTTAAGAGTAGTTTAGGATCTCAAATGTAAAAGTAGATAAGTGGAAGTCCCAAGAAAATTTTTCCCTCTCCCCCTATTAAAATGTATTTCAAATTCTTTGTATTTAAACTCCAAGGTTCAATGTACTTCTTTACTTTTTATGTATGATTCAATGAATGAATGAAAGTTCCCACTCAGACAGTAAGGTATTTGCATATAGGGGCAAACCCCCCTATTTCCAAAAATTGAGCCAAATCCATCATGTTTAGTCTCCCTCTCAAAATGGGACATCCTTAGAACATGCATTGCATAAACCTTTCTAAATATCAAAAGCTAATTTGTGGCTTATGTCCTTGTTCTCCTTTTCTTTCTTTTTCTTTCACAGAGATTACACCTAGGTTTGAGACTTGAATGGAGCGGCTCAATGAGTCATCAAGTTTGATCCTTGAACAAAACCAGGCCCAGATATTGGAAGAAGTGATAGGACTTGGGAAAAGGACGACCAAAATAGAAGCAATGCTGTCCTTGCTCCTATCCTATACAAGTATGACAACCATGTTGGCCCAAGTAGGCAACCCAAGAGGGGGGGTGAATTGGGTTTTATAGAATTTTTTAACAAGAGTTTCAACTAAAAAATCGTTTATGGATTTTAGTAACAAATAATCAAAGTATATGTATCAAGCAAATGAAGTGTACATTAGAGCAAGTATTTGCAAGCATGCATAATAAGCAAGTAAGCAAAACAGAGGCAGAAGAAATATGCACCAGATTTATAGAGGTTCGGCCAACCTTGCCTACGTCCTCTCTTCTTCGATCCTTTCGAAGGAATTCCACTATGCAATACACCTTACACAGCCGCTGGTTGTGCCACGAGTGCCCAGCTCACTCTTTACAAAAGCTTCTTCCCAAGCTTTCAAAACCCAAGAGATTTTGTCCAAGCTTCTCTTAAACTTACAAGTGTTTTTCCCAAGAACACTTAAACTTACAAGGTTACAAACCCTCCCAAACAAGAATGAATGAAGATTATACAAAGAGTGACTCTCCTAGTGAGTATACAAATGAATACAACTCAATGGATAACTTTAAACACTCAGCAAGAATATGTAACAGTTAGGTGCATGTGATTTTCATCTTTGAAGCACTTGATATGAATGGTATGATTGCTCTTTCTTCCTTCTTTGAAGCTGTATATATCTCATATATATAGGTATGGATCGATTCTAGCCGTTGGAGAAGTATGGGAGAAGATTTGGTTGTGTTTGTGCCCATACCGTCTGTCAGAAAACTAGCCGTTAGAGTCTAGGAGTCGACTCTTTTCACAATGAGTCGACTCTTTTTGCATTTCAGCAGATTTTTCAAGTTTCTGTCCAAATGAGTCGACTCTTTTGTCCCAGGAGTCGACTCTTTTCAGCAGTCTGCAGAATTGTTTGTTCTCTGTTGTAATGAGTCGACTCTTTTTTGCCAGGAATCGACTCTTTTAAGCTTCCAGCAGAATTCCAAGGCTCTGTTCGAATGAGTCGGCTCTTTTAACTTGAGGAGTCGACCCTTTTTCCAAAAACCCATATTTTTGCAACTTTTCTTCATTCTTTTTCAAAGCTTCCAATCTCTTCAAGGATCATCTAAAAAGGCTTTTTAAAGCTTGCAAACACTTCTTCAAGATTAGATGACTCCAAGAACATCTTCAATCCATTCAAGGTGAGTTTTCTTCATTTTCATCACTTGTAGAGCTCTTCCATTATCATAGCTTCATCTATTGATTCAAGTCTTCTTCAATATCTTCAAGAGAGCTTCCATGACTTAGAATCTTCATTTCTTCAAACAACATGGCTTCTCCATGGACTTCAACAACTCAAGAAAGCTTTCCAAATCTTGTGATTCCTTCCATGTCTTCAAGACATCTTTACATCTTCTAAGAAAACTTCCATATTTTGAGTTGGTATCTTTTTCTTCCATTCTTGCAAGATATCTTCAAGTACTCAAAGTCTTCAATCTTTTAAATCAAGACTTTGATCATTTTCATTCTTCTTCTTTGATATCCATCATCTTCATTCCCTTATAAAATCACCATTGTAGAATATGCTATTCTTTCATGCTTATCAATCTTCAATCTAGGATTTTCATTAACTTGAGATTTCTTCTTCTTATAATATCACCTTTGTAGAATACATTACTTCATCATGCTTTTCATCATAAATCCTTTATTATGATAAGCTTCAAATCAAGATCTAATTGATAATTCATCTGCACACTAAGTAGAATTATTAGATCATTTAACCATGTTTTGTTATCATCAAAATCAAGGCATTGACTCAACAAACCAATGTACAGGCAGAGGCTCCTTCAAAAACATCTAGGACACCCTTTCGACCTAAAAAGGGAAGCGAGAAAAATTGAGTTTTCACTAAACTTACTTGCACACAAACCATAGCCTATTATGACCTTTTAGCACTGGGATACTTGAAATTTATACCATTTCGACCTCTGTCCAATCCCTTACCACCTAACTTTAACCTGACAATTTGTGAATGCCATTCGGGGGGATAAGGGCACGACACTAAAAGTTGCCTCACCCTTAAGCACAAAATTCAAGACCTCATGGACAATAATATCATCAACATACGACTGGTGAACCCTATGCCAGCCCCCGATGTCACCACACATCCTCTGTCAGACCACACCATTAACATGATACTAGAGGAAATAGGAGAGGATAACGAGTGGGAAGAAGCCATAATCAAAGATTATGATAGGGACTGGGAGACTGATGAAGAAAATGCTTGGGAGGAATACCCACCATGCCCGATCTATCTCTATAACCCTAATGAGGTGCCTAATTCTTTCGATTGGCCAATTAAGGAGCCAACACTTATGAAGGAAGACCTTGTTGAAAACATGTTCACTAACAATTGGGGTGACTAGTTTCTACACCCTAGGTATGCCGAAGCCAAGCGCCATTTGTTAGAAAACTCCTGACCCGTGACTGAGTTTAACTATGAAGACATCGGTTGGAAACTGGAAGGGTAAAAAGCACAAACAGAGCCATTCGAGTTGAGGGGAGGCAAGCTAGCCACCCTATTTATGGAAGAACCTGCCGTGAAAGACCACAAGAAGGTCAATGAGGCTGACAACTACACCATCACAATCAACACGCCCGGAGCTCTAGAAGAAGCCTTTGCCTATCTTGCCTTGGCCAAAGATCGTAACCATGGATGGAGTGTCAAAAATGTGGGCATCATCCCAAAGCCCTACTGAGAGGGGTTCTCTTCAAAAGCGTACAAGAGAGGGGTGTTTTCACCCACTTTCTTTCTATCCCTTTTATTTTGCGTCTTTAAATTAATGTTTGCATTTTCAAGTTGCTTAAGAACTCTATGCCTTTCATTAAGAGAATAAAATGATAGTCTTTTCATTCATTGCTATTATCTTATATTGTTCTTGTGAATGGTGAATACTTTCTACACAAGGGGCATGATCTATCTTATGGAGGACCTAAATTGAAGGGTGTGATAGCATGGGTTAACCACTCACCGAAGGATCAACTTTCCAAAAAGAGAGAGATGAGGATGAGTGAGGAAACTTCCCAAAAGCGACACTTGCATGACACTAAAGCTAAGCAATGTGTGGTCAAACTATCAAAAGGAAGAGGAGCCATCTTTTATTTTTCTAAAAAAAATATTTATATCCCCTTTGCTTAACCCACCAGTGCCACGCAGAAAGCGAAAGATTCCTTGCCAAACCCAATCCACGACTATCCCCCCACACTGGGGCAAATAGATAACTGAGAACTCCACAAAGCATGTCATTCATCCTCCATCAAGCTGAAGCAACGTTGAAGGCTCTATGCATCAAGCAATCTAATTAAAAGTGAAAAGAAACCTGCATTTTATTTCCCACACAATCAAAAGTAACCATTGTCAAACCTTTGAGCCGGTCACTTTCCCTTTCAAGAAAACCCTATCGCGCCTTGATTTTCTCACTCGAAAAAGACAAGTAAGAAAAATACAGTGCTCTCTCATTAGAACTCATCCTCCTAGAAGGATGAGTTAGGTCACCTAAAACTATGCACAATTCAAAGATTACACTTAGGGCTTGTAAAAAGATTTCGAAAACTTCCTCAAGGGAGGGTTTTTAAGAAAATAGATTGTTTAGAAACCTTTTGAAATATTTAAGCCCTTTTTTTTTTAAAATAACTCTACTTGGTCTTTGAAAACAGTTATCTAGGTTCGGAGGTTGGTTATGTGTAGGGAAGACGCACTAAGTCATCACGCTACCTCGCCCATGCAGTACCTACATGTCTATTCACGCTAGGTTCATTCATTTGAAGTCTTTGATTAATAAACGTTCAAAAACTATCTACTTTAGAAAAGAATTTTGAAAGGATGTTTAACATGATGCATGATATGCAAGTGCAAAAATTTGATTTGATTTTGAAAATAGATTTTGAGAAGAACTTGATTTGATTTTGAAAAGATAAATTTGATTTGAAATTGGAAAGAAAGTTTTAGAAATTGAAATTGAAGATTTGAAAATAGATTTTAGAATTAGAAACTTGAAATAGGTCATAGAATTGGAAGTTTGAAAAAGGTTTGTGAAATTGGAAACTTGGAAAAGGTTATGACCGCACCCATGAGGGTAGCCTACGTATCCCTTTGAGGGAATCAGGTCAGTCGTAGTTTGGACAAGAGTCCGATTAAAAATAGACATTTTTAGGTTTTTGAAAAGTTTGATTTGAAAATACTTGATTTGAAAAGAGTTTGATTTGAAAAGGAAATTTGATTTGAACTTTAGAATAGAAGATTTGAAATTGAATTTTGAACATAGACCTAGAATTGAACTTAAAAGAGGATTTGACTCTTGAAAGAGAACTTGGACTAGCTTTGTAATGATAGAGTTGAGTTATGAAAACAATTTGAAGTTTGAAATTGAAAACCCATATTGGTTTAGAAAAGAGTTTAAAAAAAAGGGTTGAAGCTTCCAAACTTTAGGGTTTAGGACTCCTAGGGTTTAGGTAACCTAAGATTGAAACATGTAGTTGAATTGGAAATGATATGATTTAGATTTGAAAAGTTTGATTTAGGAAATGTTCGAATTAGGAAAGCTGGATTTACGAAAGATTCAAAAAGATACCAATTTGATTTAAAAACACTTGACTTGGAATAATTTGAAAAGTTAGAGTTTGAGAAAAGACTGAACTTGGGAAAGCTTTGAATTAGGAAAGTTTTATTTTAGGAAAATGCCAAATTAGAAAAGTTTCATTTTAGAAAAGTTCTATTTTAGGAAGGTTTTGAATTTGGAAAGATTTGAATTTTGGAAAGTTTTCAAATTAGGAAAGTTTACTTTTAAGAAAAAGTTGAGTTTGGAAATATTCAAATTTAGAAAGTTATAATTAAGAAAGATTTAAAATTTAGAAAGATTTGAATTTTGGAAAGCCTTGGATTTAAGAAAGTTTGAATTTTGGAAAGATTTGGAACTAGGAAAGACTTGAAATTTTGAGTTTTGGGAATACTTGAAGTTAAGAGAGATTCGAGTTTGAGAAAGATTTGACAATTTGAAATTTAAAAAGTTCAGATTTGGAAAGGTTTAGGATTAAGGAAGATTAGAATTAGAAAATATTGGGATTAGGAAATGTTTATATTAGAAAAGGTTAGATTTAGGGAAGATTTGATTTCTCTTTCCTAAAACAAAAGATTAGATTTTATTTTCAAAAAGAGATGACTTGATTTTGTTTTCAAAAACTGAGGATTTGATTTGATTTCCTAAATTGGAGATGGGATTTGATTTAGAATTGGAAAGGATGAGATTTGAAAAACTTGGATTTAGAAAATATGATTTGATATGAAAAAGAGATTTTGGAAACCTATGATTTTGATGAAGAAAATAGAATTTTGGAAATCTATGATTTGGATGTTGTCGCGCCCCGATTTTTAGGTGTCCAAGGTCCTTTCGGCTTGGAGACAAAAAGCACGGAACTCTGTCACTAGAACTCATCCTCCTAGAAGGACAAGTGCGACTAGGTTTGAAAATTGGTTTAACTAAGGGCTTTTCAGAAAAATAGGAGTCACCACCTAACTTGATTAAAGTGAGTTAGGGCACCTAAAACTAAGTGTTAATCTGAAGATTAAACTTAGAATTTTTTGGAAAAGGTTTTGAAAACTTCCTCGAGAGAGGGTTTTTAAGAAAATAGATTGTTTGGCAACCTTTGGAAAGAGTTAAGCCCTTTTGGAAAATAATTCCATTTTGGTCATTTGAAAACAGAAATCTATGGTTCGAGGGTTGGTTATGTGTAGGGAAGATATCTTAAGATCATCACCCTACCCCGCCCTTTCGGTACTTACATGTCTAATCACCCTTTGTTCACTCACTAGAATAACCGGTTACCGTTATCCACTTTAGAATTTTGAAAACGGGGTTTAGTTATCACTTTTCGGATGGATGATGCATGATGCAAGTTTTTTGAATAAGTTTGAAAATAATGGGAGTTTTGAAGGAGTTTGGAATTGAAACTTTGAATTGATTGGAATTTTTGAAAAATGGATTGGAGTTGAAATTAAATTTATGATTGCACCAGTTTAGGTTACCTACGTATCTCATTTAGCAAGAATCAGGTCATTCGTAGTTCGGGCAAGAGTCCGATAGAAAATAGGTACATTAGGGCCTTTGAATGGTTTCAAGACACTTTGGGGTCTTTGAAAAAATTTAAGACGTTTTGAGGTCTTTGGAAAAGTTGAAGACACATTGTGGTCTTGGAAGTTGAAGACTTAAAATTGGATGGTTGAGTGTTTTGAAAATGTTTTTGTATCAACTTAAGGGAGTTTTGAAAAAATGCTTTGGCATGACTCAAGATAACTTGAAAGTGTTTTTGAAGTCTTGTTTTGAAAACCTTGGAGGCATGATTTTAGAATATTTTGATGAATTAGTTTTTGAAAGTGGTTTTTAGAAATGGCTAAGGATTTGGAATCCTTATATGGACAACCTTAGAGGTTGTTCTTGATTTATCACTTGTCCTTGGAATCTCTAACCATGAGAGGGCTAGGGACACCTTAGGTCTGTGACCTTTTGAAAACATTTTTGGAAACTTCTTAAAGATGCAGTGTAAGAACATTTGAAGAGTTTATGGAGTTGGTTTTTTTTTTTTTTTAATCAAGAGAATATGAGGTTTTGAAAAAATAGGTTATAAGAATAGTTTAAAATGGAATGATCATTTAGAAAAGGGTTCAAGAGTTGGAACCTTGAAGTGTACTAACCTAGGTTGGGTTAGCCCAGGGTTAGGGGTCACCTAAGGTTAACTAACTTGGGTTGGTTTAACCTAGGATTAAGATGACTTATGGTTAGCTAACTAAGGTTAGGTTAACCTAAGGTTAGGATGACCTAGGGTTAGGATGACCTAGGGTTAGGTTAACTAGGGTAGGGTTAACCTAAGGTTGAGTTGACCTAGGGTTCGGTTAACCTAAGGTGAGTGGACTAGGGTCAAGTTAATCTAGGGTTGGACAACTAGGGTCAAGTTAACCTAGGGTTGGACAACTAGGATCAAGTTAACCTAGGGTTGGTCAACTAGGGTCAAGTTAACCTAGGGTCAGACAACTAGGGTCAAGTTAACCTAGGATTGGATTGGAAAATGGTTTTGAAAGTTGGTTTAATGCACTTTTGGAAAGAGTTTTGAAGAACAAAACATGTTATACAATGGACTTTGGTGGACAACCCTTTTGAAGATCATTTCCATGAAAATTTTGACTCTAGCCAAGAGTATGGTATATATGGTTGGGGTTTGGAGACCATTCCAAGGAAGGTTTCCTCATAGCCATTGTAACCATAATCTTGACAAGGGTGTAAGGGGTCCAAAAATCAACGCGGTGATAGCAACTTTTTAAGGCAACATTTTGAATGCAAAGATGGAAGGAATGAGTTTTTTATAACCATTTTTTAAAAGAGTGTTGAAAACCATTTTTGTATGAGGCCATTCCATCAAGAGAGGGTTTCTATGGCCAAATAAAAGGAAAACCACTCAAGAGAGGGTTCCATGGGGCCATTCCAACCACTACACATAAAATAATGGAAATCTTGGAAATTAAAAAATTGGAAAGCAACCCTTATGTAAGTTAAAATGTCATGATGCCAAAGTGAGAGTTAGGGGTTAGTAGGGAATTTTCTAAGGCATGATTTCTGAAGTCCCATCCTAAGCTTCAAGGAGCCAACTCTTGGAACAATTTTTAAAAGAAATATAGGGCTTGGAAATGACATGGAGTTTAAGAGAAATGTAAGCATTATGGAACATGACAATAAGTATAAAATGAAGTCAAGCATACAAGACATGATCAAAATAGTAATATGCAAGGGGTCATGATCACATACAAAGCTTTTAGACTACACCACATAAACAAGGGGCTCCTAAGCCATACCATCTCAAAGTAGACTAGTGAGAGATCCCCTACACGGTGGCTCTCACTTGCTTTCCTCTAGGCATGATCTAAGAGCCCTCTTGACTTAAGCATGCAAGAATAGGGGGTTATAGATGGGGATTAAAATAGAGAATAGCCTAAGTAGGCAAGGAGGGAGAAGAGAAGAGTGGGGGAAGACACATATGTAAAAGGGATACCACCTTTTACCTTCAACACACTTGTAGTCTTCAAATGATGCCTTGATGGGAGCTTGAATGACTTCAAGAAGGCTTAGAGGGCTAGTAGGGAGTGTTTAGTGGGGTGTATAAGGCTAAGTAAGTGAAGTGTATGGCCTTTAGAGTGGTGGAATCTAGCCTAAGTGTTGGTGGGGGAGAATATATATAAGGATTCGAGTTTTTGGAACAGTTTTAACAGAGCTTCGCATCAATTTCGGAGATGGAATATGCAAAGGGGGAGGCCTCTATTTATAGGCAAAACTTTCGGACACTGGCTCATGTGCTACATGTGCGGGTACTATTCCACTGGCAGAATGCCACGTGGCACCCATTGTACTAACTCAATCTTGACTGTTGATCGAAATTTGGTGGAACTGATCAAAATTTGAGCACATGGAGCATACGCTCCATCACCTAGAAGGTTCGTCCAAATTTTGCCTCGATAATTGAGCCAATCAGAAAGGTTTCGGGGGAATCAATCGCACCCACGGTGTTCTCTTGGGGTTTCTCGTGGACTTTCATGTTTTTGAAAAGTTTGAATTATGTTTAGAAATGCGGGATATCATCTCGGGAAGCGTGCATAAAAAGGCATTTTTGGGGAGCATCTGTGATAGGCTTCGAGGGTATTCAAAAGTGGCTATTTTCGTGTTATGTGACCGAGGCCTTCGGGAAGCGATCTTTTCGATCGGACCGTATCGATGGAAAGTACTTTGAATATAATTTTGGGAATTCCCAGATTTGCACATTTCTCAAGTTTTTTGACGGTACGTTTTAATCAAGGAATTGGAGAAAAAGTTAATCTCGACAGAGCGTCTGTGAGACGCTCCCAGGGTTGTCAGAAGTAGCAGTGTTGGCGCCGTGTGATGAGGGGCTTCGGGTTGTGATCTATCCGATCGAGCTGTACCGATGAAAAGATCTCTAGATGAACTTTCAGGAATTCCCCAATTTACGCTTTTCTCAAGTCATTTGACGATGCTTTATAATACGCTTTCTAAGGCAAAAGTTTAAAAAATCGAGATTTTGGAAGTCGAGCTTTTTGAGGTGAAAGCTAGAAAATCCAAAATTTTGAAAGCTGAGCTTTTTGAGGCGAAAGCTAAAAAACTCGAAATTTTGACAGTTATGCTTTTTGAGGCAAAAGCTAGAAAACCCAACCTTTTGAAAATTAAGCTTTTTTAGGCGAAAGCTAGAAAACCCAGAATTTTGAAAGTTAAGCTTTTTGAGGTGAAAACTAGAAAACCCAGATTTTTGAAAGTTGAGATTTTTTAGGCGAAAACTAGAAAATTCAAAATTTTGAAAGTTAAGCTTTTTGAGGTGAAAGCTAAAAAGCTCGAGATTTTTGGAAAACGAAGCTTTTGAAGGAAAAGCCTTGAGAAACCCGAGAAATATTTTCAAAACGCAACTTTTGAAGGAGAAAGTTTGGAAAACTAAAAAATTTTGGAAGGTTAGGCTTTTTGAGGCGAAAGCTAGAAAACCCGAATTTTTGAAAATTGGGCTTTTTGAGGAGAAAGCTTGAAAACTCGAAAGCTTTTTAGATTAAACTTTTTGAAGGAAAAATTTTTTGAAAAACCCAACAAATGATTTGAAGTCAAACTTTTTGAAGGAAAAAGTTTGGAAAACCTAGAATTTGACTAGAATTGAAACTCTTTTTTTTTTTTTTTTTGAAGGGAAAAAGATTAGAAAACCTCGAAAGGTGAAAACCATTTGAAGGGGATTCATTTGAACTCAAAGTTCAAAAACTTCTATAAATTGTTTTTTTTTTAATTTTTTTGTATAAGGTTTAGAAAAAAAAATTTTTGACTCGAAACTTGAAAACTCTTCAAGACAAAATGTATAGAAAATTCATTTTGACTCAAAACTATGTACTTTTGAAAACAAAATGTGTAGAGATTTCATTTTGACTAGAAATTTGAACTTTTGAAGACAAAATGTATAGCAGATTCATTTTGACTCCACACTTTCGGTATAAGAAATTCGTTTTGACTTGAAATCTGAATTTTTTGAAGACAAAATGTTTAGGAAATTCATCTTGACTTGAAGCCTGAACCTTTGAAAGTTTTTAAACTTGATGGTATTATTGGAAGACAGCCTGACTTTTCCTCTTTGAAATTGAGTTGAAATTTGAAACTTTTAGCGGAAAAATTTTTTTAGATATAAAAATTGATTTTTGACTTTCGAAAGTAAGCAAGAGCTTTGATCTTTTGAGTTTGAAAATTTTTGTAGAAACAGTTTTGAAAGCTTCTGAGACTGACTTTGAAATTTGAAAGTTTTTGTAGATGAAACCTTGCAAGTTTTTGGATATTTGAAAACTGAATTTTTTGGATTTGGAAGAAAGCAAGGGCTTTTATTTTTTAAAATTGATTTTTGAGACAATTCGGTTAGAATTATACCTGGGCTTTACCTCGAAGATTTGGAGATGGTTGAGCCTGTGGAATCCTTAGAGACTGTTCTGTGCTTGTAATTATTTTGTCTCGGAGCTTGAAAGGGGGACATTTGTGCCCTCCTAGATTGAGATTTCTTGAGATTGGAATACTCGGTGTTTGCTTGACTGTCGAGTTTTGCTTTTGTGGGCAAAATAGGATTTTTGCTGACGTAGCTTTTGAAAGGTGATTCAAGGTTGATATCCTGAAACTGAGTCTTCTTGAATAGACGCTTCATCTGACGAGAGGTTCAAGGTTGATATCTGCTTTTAAAGAGGAAAGCTCGAAAACGTAATCTGCTTTTTTGGAGAAGGCTTGAAAACCTAATCTACTTTTTCAGAGGAAGCTCTAGAATCCAAATTTTCTTTCTCAAAGGAAGCTCTGAAACCTAATTTGTTTTTTTAGGGGAAGCTCTAAAACCTAATCTGCTTTTTTTGTGGAAAGCTCTGAAACCCAATTTGCTTTTTCAAAGGAAGCTCGAAACCTAATCGGCTTTTTTAGAGGAAGCTTTGAAACCTAATCGGCTTTTTCGGAGGAAGCTCTAAAACCCAATCTGCTTTTTTGAGGGAAGCTCTGAAACCCAAATCTGCTTTTTCGAAGGAAGCTCTGAAACCCAATCTGCTTTTTCACGGGAAGCTCTAAAACCCAATCTTTGCTGATATAAGGAATTTGCAGTTCTTTTGACTTAAATGTTGGAGAAGATGACATTTGCAGCATTCTTGGATTGAGATTTTTGAATAGTAATGTTCCTTTGATGTGTTGATTTGTTGATTTTTGCCTTTGACTATCATGGCAGAATTCTGGGTAAGTTGCTTCCTTGGGTTCTAGAATTTGGTTTTGGAGAGGGTAAAGCCAGCTTTTGAAAGGTTCGAGGTATTTAGAAGGTCAAACATCTATAGGTCAGTTTTCCTTGAATGGATCAACTAGTTTACAATTGAATGGGAGGTGTAGGGTGGGTCGTTGCCCCAGTTTTTACGATTTAAAGAGGTCGAGTCAGGCTGACATTAACTGGGGTGGTCGAGGGTGGGTCATTGCCCTATTCTCTATGGTTTTGAAAAAGGTTCATGGTTGATTGGGGAGGTCAAGGGCGATTCAGTGCCCTATTCTGTATTTCTTATTGTCCATGGATGACAATTCGGATTTTCTGGAGTGTACGCCATTTCTTTTGCAGAGTGTTTGGATTCTGGATGACAGACCTTTCGAAATGTTGTGCTTCTGCTTCAGAACACCTTTTCTTTTGCAATCACTTGAACACTTGTCAGTGTATTATGTTGTTTGGTATATACTATATAAGTCCACCACTAGTTAAAATGAATGCACATCATACTTTTGGATTAATGTACAGGTTGATACATAAGGAAATGAATGCATATCATACTTTTTTATGAATGCGTAAGGATAGAATTAAACATATGTCATGTTTCCTGATTGTATGTTCATGCAGGGATAGAATTGAATGCATGCCATGCTTCTTGATGAACGCATAGAGATGGATTTTGATTGCATATCATACTTTTTTATGAATGCACATATATGAATGCATATCATACTTTTTGATGAGTGCATAGAGATGTATTTTGAATGTATATCGTACTTTTTGATGAATGCACATACATGAATGAAATTGAATGCACATTATATTTTTTTATGAATGCACAGAGTTTAATTTTGAATGCATGCCATACTTTTTGATGAATGCACATAAATGAAATTGAATGCATATCACACTGTTTGATGAATGTATAGAGATGAATTTTGAATACATGTCATACTTTTTGATGAATGCATGAACAGATATGATTTGTACAGAAATTGAAATGAATGCTTATCATGCAAGTTAATACAAGTATGGAAATGAATGCACATTTTTAATACATAGAATGAAATTTAATGCATATCATACTGTTTGATGAATACATGAACATGTATGGTTTATATGGGAAATGAAATGAACGCATGTCATATTTTTTTATGAATGCACAAATTTATACAGGGATCAAACAGAATGCATTTCATGCTTTTTGATGAATGCATATATAGATAGAAATGGACGTATGTCTTGGGGGGTTGCCCCAGGGTTCATGTTTAGTTATTATATCTCAAGATCAGGTAGTCTTTGAACTTTTGTCCTCCTCTTGGGATTCCCCTTTTAAGTTCTGCCCTTTTCTTGTTAAGATGTGATAGCACTTGCACCATTTCCAGATATTCGATCCATTGACTCGTTTTTCCCCTTTCTCTATTGTTGAAAAGGAAAACTTTTCTAAGTGGACCTCTCGAGTGACAGTCGATATCGCCCTTTGGCAAAGCAACTTGTAGCTTCCTTTCTCAATTGGAGAAGACTTTGCTTGGCATCGTAATGTAGGCCAAGCTTAAGGATTGTAAGAAATGAAGGGATACATAAGCCCAAATCTTTAAATTCAGTGAGGGTTGTATGAACTAGAACCACCTTTTGCAAGGAATGAATTTTGCCCCTGTATTTACCATTCTTTTTAGATATTGTTTTTTCTTTGTTCAAGCTTATTTAGACTAAGCAATTTTTCTTGATTTAAGAGGACTTTAATTTGGACTGTAATATAGGCCGGGTGATGGAGTATTTAAAAGGAAGGATAAAGGCTCAAAACCTATTATATTTGCTAGGCTCCTGAAGACCCACGATCACCTTTGGCAAGTGGCTCCTACCTTTGTCGTTCTTCTGGACTTTTCTCTTTATCGAGAAACTCGCTTCTGTTTTGTTCTTCTGTTGTCATCTTGGATGGCTTTTTCTTCTCTTGGAAGTCATCATTGTGTTTGGAAATCATCGTCATTTATTTTTTCTTATAGGAAATTTTCTCCTCTTTCTTTTTTCTTTTTTTTTTGAAAAACTTGCTATTATGTCGATTCCTACGGATATCATAAATAATGCATCATCTTGGAGATCATCATTCATTTATTGCGCGCTTTCTTGGAAATCGCCATTCATTCATCGCGCGCTCTATTGGAGATCACCATCTGTTCATTGTTCGTTCTCTGGGAGGGTACTGTTCACTGTAGGTGCTCTTGGAAATCGTCACACATTGATGGTTTTGCCTTGACCCAGTGTGGGCAGTGATCATTAAGTCGGCTAAATGATGGGAATGCGACCAGCTCAAGTGGGCTTTGCAAGGGTTATATTTAACTGTATGGTAGAAGAAAAGAAGGCCACTTTTCATTTCAAGTTGAATTGCTTAGTCTATAAAGCTCTTTCAAAATTTTAGCAACCCCTTGAAAATGGTCAATGTTAGTTCGCAGATTCATTCCTTGCATGCATTTGCCCCAGTGTGGGGGGTGGCTCGTGGTTTGGGCTTTTGAATGGAAATCACATACGGTTCTAGTGGGCTGACCAACGGATTGCTTTCTCTTTTGGAGAATGAAATGATGGCTCCCCTTCATTTTGAGGGTTTAGCTGCTTGCTACTTTGCCAGGGCATCCTTCGGGGGTCACTCTTTGGACTTCAATGAGATATGTAATTGATTCTCATCTCTCACCTCTCTGTATTTCCCCTCTCTCTATATTTTCTATTTCTCCCTCCCCTCTTTTTGGAGTCAAAGATTGTTTCTGCTGAAGGTGGTGCTTATGCTATCCCATCCTTCAAGTCGGGGTAAAACATTTTGGGGAAAAACTCTTGGAGAAGAACATCATTTATGAAAAGCCATGAGAAAATGATATAAACATGAAACTTTGGATCCCTTTCATTTAGATGATGTTATTTTCACGCTTAAATTCGAATTAAAAATTAAAAGATGGGTTTGAAAAAAATCTCCCTTTTTCGGAATTAACCCCTCATACTGATTTTGAAATCACATTAGCATCCTTCACACTCTATTTTCCATGAGTGTCCTCTGATTGCACAGGGATGGCTTTTTGAGGACTGGTAGAGTGGCAACATGGTGTCGAGATAATGGCTTTACATAAATTATGAATTAGGCGGGATGCTGGAGGGATTCTATCAGTTTGACTATGCTCTTGGACCTGAAAAAAGAAAAATAAAATACAATTAGCATGTTGAGATGAAGGTTTTATGCAATGCATGTCCTATGGAGGTCCCTTCTTTGAGGGAATCTAGGCATGATGTTGAGTCCATTGTGGAGGTGGGATTTTACCCTTGTGTCTAATACAATACCTCTTCGGCATGGGCCGGTTGATACTTCTTTGTTTAGGCAATCCCCCCTCCACAGATTGGGAGAGATTTAGGCCTCTCTTGAAATATGGTCCTATGCATGCCATGAATCCTTAGGGTTGGAGAAACCCTTAGAGGTTTAGGTAGGTTTGATTAACATGAGATTGGATCATACCTTTCTCTCTACGGTTGATCAAATGTATGATAATGCAATTAACTTGAGTTTCTTGGAACTCTTGTCCTAGGATGGATGTTAATGCATGAGCTTAATAGTGATTATATGGACAGCGTAATAGAGATGAATAAGCAGTTTAGAAGACCCCCTTTTCATTCTTGGTTCACCCTCCGACTTTCTTGGCCTTTGTAGGCTAGGGAGAAGACAATGAGAATGTAAAAAGAAAAAACAAAAAGGAGAAGTTAGTGCCTTTAGATTGAAGATTTTTATGCAATGCATGCCCTAAGGGTGCCCCTACTTTGAGAGGGGCACTAAGCATGATGTGTTGGCTCACTTTTGGAGATAGGGAGTTGCCCTTGCATGCAATACTGTACATGTGCAAGCTTATTCATTCATTCATTCATACATTCATACATTCATTCGATGAAAGTAGAAAGGATAGTTTTATTGCATTTGATTATTTTTCTTTCTTTATACGTGGAATTGAAAGTACATTTGAAGGGGGAGGGAAACATTTTCCTTGAGGCTTTCACCTATTCTATTTTTACAGTTGAAATCCTAAACTACTCTTGAGTCTTTGGATTCGCCTTTCTTGGTAGAGGTCGGTGAGAGATCTTGCTTCCAGATTGCCCCTTGTCTTCTTGGTATCCCTATCTCCATGAGCGAAGAGGGATTAGGGCCCCTCTTTATGAGATTACGTTGATGCATGCCATGTATCCTTAGGGTCTCTTGGTACCCTTAGGAGTTTTGGGTTGGCTTGATTTAGACGAGAAGGCCTTTGAGCATTTCTCATGGGGTTGATTTGGATGCATAAAGGTGCAATGACTTGAGTTGCTTTGAAAACTCTTGTCTTGACATGAATTCCGATGCATGAACAGTTATGATGCATGTACATGGAAATAGCACGAATTAAATAGCATAATAGCATGAATTAATCAGAATATATAAGGGAAAATAAAGCAGTCGCCCTTTCCTCCTTGGTTTTTAAAATTGACACTTGTGTCCTAAATCCAGCAAAGGTTCGGCTATGCATGGGGAGCTACATGAGCATGAGGTTGGGGGTTTATTAATGCTTCCTAAAAAGCTCGGTCCCCGAACCTTCAAACCTCCGACGTCCACCCCCCAAAAGGGTGAACTCCATCTTTGGTTGGTGGTTCGAGCAGGGGAACTATCAAGAGACCGTAGGCTAAGAAACTAACACAGCATCCGCCCACAGTCAATATACTGTTTCCCCTTCTATCTAGAAGGGTAGCAACCAGGTAATATATGCAAGATGCAAATGCAAGTGAGCGCGCCAAGTGTGTGTGGAATTTTTGAAAATGGAGGAAAGGACCCAACAACATACATCACATCCTGTCCATTCATTCACATGATCTTAGAAAGCTACCTGGAAGGGTCATGTTGGTCTCTGAGAACGCCCGGTCTCAGACAACTACCAAATGACGGACATTCTATGTTGGCGAGCTAGCGGGCGCCAAAAGTGAACCGTCTGGAATTTGATGAGGTATTTGTCCCTGAGATCACCCGATCTCGGGAAGCTACCTGGATGGCGTTGGTTTCCAAGACTGCCTGGTCCGGAAAGCTGCCTGGAATAATGGTGCTTATGGCTCCAACGGGTCCTTGTGGGCCTGAGAATCGACCAATTGGTTGGATTGGAGATCGAATGGCTCGTCTTGAGCTTGCATGTGCTAAGGTGTTTGAAAACTGAGCTCGGTCGAGCCAGAGATTGCCGAGCTGGCAAAAATGGGGTGCTTACTGACTCGCCTCAAAATTGCTCGTGATGTAATCCCAAGTGCAGGATGTGCCAGATAGTAAATACCCGATAAAACTAGGGTCGAACCTCAAGGAACTATGAAGGGTTTATAGAACTCGCTCCAAAAGTGAAGATTTGTGGAAAACTCACCAAGAAGAAAAGTAGGAAAAAAATTAATTTTGATTGTTTAGGAAAACTAGAATTGAATTTGATTATAATTAATAGATAAAAGAGACTTGGCAGGAAATGATCCAATTATTGGGTGCATGTGCAATTGATCAAGGTATTTTAACTCAATTCAACAACTACAAGAGTGTTGTTGAATTGGAAGATTTGTCAATGAAAATTGATTGGAATCTTGATGGGTTCTTGAAAATTCATAAGAAATTGGGTTTCAAAGCATTCTCATCAGGGATTCAAGCAACCAATATCCCAAAACTCAATTTGTGTATAATGGCTCAAGAATATGATCAAGAAATCTTGATTTCAAGAGAAGAATCTCAACAACACATGAAGATTTGAGCAGGAAGGATGAAAACGTTAAAGTTCTTGGATTACCTTAATCAATCTCATAAAACCCTTCAATCTTCACATTCCCATGCCAAGAGTTGATTAGCTACGCGAAGACATGGATAAATCTTGATTTGAATTGAGAAAATAAGATGTTTGATTACAAAGAATTGAAAGAAAAATCATAAACCTAGCTAATCTCTCTTAAAAACTCCCAAAAAGAACTCTACAATCAGGTTTGGAATAGCTCCCCCGAATTAGGGTTACAAAGACTTTAAATAAGGTTAGAAGACTAAAGGAGTCGTCAACAATCGTGGGTCCAGGTCGTTGGAATGCCTCCCAAGTCGTTGGAACGGTTTGGACCATGCCTCTGATCGTTGGAACGGCCAAACCAGTCGTTGGAACGGTCTGCAGTCAACCAGATTTTTTATAGCTCAGTTTTGACCACTTTAGAATCCGAATTAGCCAATGCACATTAGAGGCAAAAATTGTAGATTTTGAAGTCTTCTTTCCAATGCCACAAACATTAGCTCAATCGGATGTTGGAGTGAAAATTTATGACCGAAATACGGAGACAGCATACACTTCAATTCTCCAGTTTGATGGCTGCTCATTCACCTCGACCATTCTTGCTTTCTTTTCACCCTTTAGCTCACCTAACCTACAAAACCAAACAAAAACACTATTATACAAAAACTTGTCTAAATTAGAGCAATTAATAATGCACTAAGTCTAACAAAATATGAATTAAAGACTTGTAATTACACTTCTATAGTGCAATCACAACCCCCAACTTGTCTTTTGCTAGGCCCTAGCAAAATTACTAAAATAAATAGATAATCTCCACTTTCATAGGAGTCACGAATGCATTTAGCGTATGCATCAAGCCTTTAAACCCCTAGGTTATCCCTAGTGAACGAGTGGTGTCTCGTGAGGGTTTCCAGTGATGGTACCCACAAACATCAACCTGTGATCTATAATCAATAACAATTAAGAAAACCTGTTCCAAATAACACTTCATCTCAAACTGTTCAAATCATTCCTTATCCTACATACATGAATACGACAATATCTTACAAAACATGATAGAGATTCAAGTGTGTGTGTGTGTATAGTCAAATCACCAAAGCTCAATCTCGACTAATCCAAACAATTTCATCCTCTAGCTTTGACTCCAATTCTCACCAGGCATACCCTCAAAAAGAACATGAAATCACCAATTATCCCTCAAGAGTTGTCCTTTTTCATAGAGTAATTGTAATGTGATCAATAGGAAACAACTCAAGTAAGAAAAACGCAACAATAAGCGGTGTATGAATGGGCATAGCTTCATGGAGGAGTACTCATTGTAGAATCATTTGAAATAATTGACAAGTTGAACTCATAACGATGCAGATTCATAGTAGTTATGTTTACTTCGGATCCCCAAGAACTTGCTAAGGTTGTAACCTTGGCCATAGGTAAAAGTTGAAGCATAGGTAGATGTAAGGAGGAGACTACTCATGAAAAATTGACAACACCCCCCAACTTGTTCCTTCCTTTCTCCTTCTTTTCTTTTTTTTCATTAACAACTTTTGAGCTCATTTTTTTTTATTTTCATTCTTTTATTTTTTCCTTCTTATATTATTCTTTGACATTCTTTCTCGTGTTTTTTTTTTTTGTCAGCACTTGCATTGCCAAGAAAAAAAATGATATAAACACCAAGCTCTGCCTTAAATTTCAGAATGTCAGACTCTCTACCCAAGAGAACTTTCAATCCACAACCACAAGTATAGTCTTGTGTAACTTTTATATCCCTTCACATGAGTACATACAATTTTATAGAACTGGAATGCAATTAAGTACTCGAAAGAATAGACAATGTTTTAGCTCAAAGTGGTTGCAAGGACAACATATATTGGAACAACTCTAGGGCTCGAAATAGAAACATGGCCTAGGTTCATCTCCGAAGTATTCAAAACTGGAATTAAATCAAGTTCAACAAATACAATTGTTCCAAATAATTCTCACATTTGAGTCAAATACAAGGACAATGAAGCTATTCAATAAACAGAAGCGAAGAAATATCACCTTGAGTAAATATAAAACACTCTGAAAAAGATAACAGCTCTGAAGCTCACAAGGTCTAATCTCCACATATGTAGGATAAAATCATAAGAACTAGACATAGATATTGCTATAATGATGTGACAGTGTGCAATGATTGTGATCCTCTTTCTTCATGTTTTGAAAATAAAGTTTTATTCTAGCATGCAGGTTGTCAGAACAACCCAATAATCTGCTTGAAATGTCATGTAATATGTCACTAGTTATCCAATTATCAAAGATCACATTTCACCAAGTAACTGCTATGGTTCCAAATCCAGAATTCTCAATACATCCACATATAACAATATAAACAACAAGTACCTGAATGTGGCAAGGAAGCATTATACTCAAGGAACTAAAGAAAATTGACCTGTTTGAATGATCTCAAGGTAATCAATGTATAAGCATGAAACAATACCTGAGAAAGTCAATACAAACACCAAGTCGCACTGCAAAATAGAACAGTCATCCAAACACCTAAAAATAGTGTGAGATCAAGTACAGTCATCCATAGAGTTTTAGATCTAACATGAATGCAACATAACGTAAAATAAGATCTAAACTCTCTAACAGGGCTCTCTCTCTCTACTCATCATCATCTGAAGGTGGTTGTCTTCTCATTAGCTGTGCCATGATCTCCTAGAGCATAGATGTATGCCTCTCCTGTGCAAGCTCCATCCTCTCCGAACGCTCCTCCAATTGTGCGAGTCTCATATCTATTGCTTGCTCCCAAGCTCTAGTCATAGCTATGTGTGCATTCTATGATCGATTGGAACTCTTCATTGGGAATGCATCTACGGATGACTTGATCAGGACAATATTTAAACAAGTAGGGCTCATCCCAAAAGAATACCCTAACATTCCGTAAGAACTTCTGTTTATCAAGTCTAGACCAGTGAGAAGGAATTTGACCGGTAGCCAAAAGTTGGCTATGTCAGCATACCAAGGAGTGTTGGGAGCAGTTGAAACAGCACAAACATGAAAAATCTGCTCGTCAGGAAAATGTTCATTGATGGGCAAATGGTCAGACAAGTGATGCTCTATAGGAAGCCAATACAAATGGTCCGCTACCACGTTCTCTACTCCTTTCTTATCTTTTATTTCAATATTGAACTCTTGGAGTAAGAGGATCCAATGGATCAGCTGTGGTTTAGCATCTTGCTTTGTGAGCAAGTACTTAAGTGCGGCATGGTCAGTGTATATAACAACTCGTGAGCTGACCAAGTATGAACGAAATTTATCAAGAGCGAATACCATAACAGGTAACTCTTTCTCGGTGGTTGTGTAATTGATTTGGGCTTCATTTAGTGTCTTACTAGCATAGTGTATGACATATGGCTTCTTGTCCTTACGTTGACCTAGCACAGCCCGTATGGCAAAGTCACTCGCATCACACATCAATTCAAATGGAAGGACCCAATCAGGAGGTTATATGATGGGTGCAGTGGTCACCAGCCATTTAAGCTTATCAAAAGCTTCTTGGCAAGCCGACGTCCACTCAAATGGAACGTCTTGTGACAACAGATGGCACATAGGACGACTTATGTTACTGAAAGCTTGAATGAATAGCTGGTAAAAACCGGTATGCCCCAAAAACGAACGCACATCTTTGACAGTTCTAGGGGGAGGAAGCTTTTGAATTAGTTCAATTTTTGCCTTGTCTACCTCTATCCCTTTACTAGAAATGATGTGACCTAACACAATCCCTTGTGTCACCATGAAGTGACACTTTTCCCAATTGAGAACCAGATGGCTCTCCTCGCATCTTGCTAACACTTTCTCTAGATTATGCAAACACAAATCATAAGTATCACCATATACTGAAAAGTCATCCATAAAAACCTCTAAGATCCTCTCTACCATGTCACTGAATATACTCATCATGCACTTTTGAAAGGTGGCCGGTGCGTTGCATAGCCCAAAGGGCATCCTCCTATAAGCATAAGTGCCAAAGGGACAGGTAAAAGTGGTCTTATCTTGGTCTTATAGAGCAACTTCGATTTGGTTATACCCAGAATACCCATCTAGAAAGCAATAAAAGGCCTTCCCCGTGACTCTCTCTAAAACTTGCTCAAGGAATGGGAGCGGGAAATGGTCCTTACTAGTCACAGCATTGAGTCTACGATAGTCTATACACATGCACCATCCAGTTTGGACTCTAGTCGGCACAAGCTCATTCAGTTCATTTTACACTACCGTAACTCCCGACTTTTTCAGAACAACCTGGGTTGGACTAACCCATTGAGAATCAGCAATGGGGTATATGATACCCGCATCGAGAAGTTTCAGTACTTCTCCTCTTACTACTTCTTTCATGTTTGGATTTAACCGCCTTTGCATTTGACATACAGGTTTAGCCTCATCTTCTAGATAGATCCTATGGGTGCACACTAATGGACTAATACCATGTAAGTCAGCAACCATCCAACCTATGGCTCTCCTATGTTTCTTCAACACTCTTATCAAACTTTCTTCTTGGCCTACAGTAAGGCTAGAAGATATGATGACTGGATACGACTCCCCTTCTCCTAGAAACATATATTTCAAGGATTCTGGTAATGGTTTTCTCTCAGGAGTGGGGGCTTTAACTTCAGAGGACTCGGGCTTAGTGGAACTAGGAACTAAAGGCTCGAAAGTCAGGATCCATTGACCCATAGCGTGAACATCCATAACCTCTAGACCTTGCTCACACTGACTACCTAGTGCTTGTGACTTTAATCCCTCACTAAACACTAAAGCTCGCTCTAAGGTGTTTTTTATTACTTCCCTGTCAAAGTGCTCTTGAACTAGTATGTCAATCAGACTCACCTCCCTAATATCTTCATACTCACCAGGCTGTTTGCTCACGTTGAAAATATTCAATTCAGCTGTCATATTGCCAAAGGAAAGTTTTAAAACCCCATTCCTACAGTTGATTAAAGCATTGGAAGTGGCCAGGAAGGGTCTTCCTAGGATGACTGGAATGGAATTTTGAGCACTAGAGCTCACTGCGGGCTGAGTATCTATCACGATGAAATCGACTGGAAAGTAAAACTTATTGACCTGTATGAGAACATCCTCTACCATCCCTCTAGGAATTCAAATAGACCTATCAGCTAACTGAAGGGTGATTTGGGTCGGGCGCAACTCTCCCAACCCTAGTTGCTGATAAACGGAATAGGGGAGCAAGTTTACACTAGCTCCCAATTCAAGTAAAGCTTGGTCAATTCGATGGTTTCCTATAACAAATGTGATTGTAGGACAGCCAGGGTCCTTATATTTTGGTGGAGTATTAGACTGGAGGATTGCACTTACTTGATTGGCCAGAAAGGATTTTTCTTTGACATTAAGTTTTCTCTTCACTGTGCACAAGTCTTTTAGAAACTTGGCATACGACGAAATCTGCTTAATGGCATCGAGGAGTGGTATATTGATTTTGACCTATTTAAACACCTCATAGACATCGGAATTATGTAGTTCATGTTTAGGTTTGGTTAACCTATGAGGGAAAGGAGCATGTGTTAAAACCTCGATGTCACTCTCCTTGGTTTTCTCTACTGTCACCTCCTTCTCGTTCTCACTTCTCGCTCTCTCAAGTTCTCTCTTTTTCTCCCCAACTTCCTTAGTAACCCTCTCTTCACTCACCCTAGGAAGCTCTCCCTTAGACTCAGACTCTTTAAGAGGTATAGTTTTGTCTACTATTTTCCCACTCCTAAGGGTAGTGATTGACTGGACCTGTTCATGGTTAGTGGGAATATTGGAACAAATTTCACTCATATTGACTTGCCTAGTTGGGTTAGGCTAAGGTTGGGCAGGGAACCTACCCTTTTCTTGTGCAGTCAAGGCTTGGGTCAATAGGGTCATCTAACTCTTTATCTCTTCTAAGGTCTTATCCACCCTAGCATTGACACTCCCTTGGGAGTGTATGAATTGTGTGAGAGTGTCTTCTAATGACCTCTTATTGGGCGGCTGATAAGGTGGAGGTGCTTGATATTGTTGCTGGACTGGTTGTCCATGATATGGTGGGTGTGGAGGAGGTTGGTGTTGTTGAGTGGCAGAGGTCCCCTCATTTCTCTAACTAAAATTGGGGTGATTGAGCCACCCCGGATTATAAGTTGGTGCATATGGGTTTCCTACTCCTCCTTGGTTGGGCACAGGCTTATTATAGGGATTAACAGCATTAATTTAACCTTGCACAACCTCCCTACAAGCTGGGATAGAGGGACAATCATCAGTTCCATGGGCTCGACTATCACAAACCATGCAAATAACCTCACTCACGGGTTCACTAGGGACTGTACTAGACACCACATTCACCTTACTCATCTCTAGATCTTCTAGTTTCCTAGTGAGAGCTGTAAGTTTAGCATTCAAATCATCTGCCTCTCTCAAAGTAAATCGCCCACCCGCTTGGGCAATAGGCTTGGACTCAGGGTTTTGAGTCTCAGTCGTATCCCAATCTCGTGCATTCTCTGCCAAAAAGTCAAAGAAGTCAAAAGCCTCTTCAGGTGTCTTCTCATATAACTCTCCATTACACATGGTTTCAACAAATCTTTTTAATTGAGGAGTTAGAGAAGAAAAGAAGACACTTATGACTTTCCATGGCTCTTGACCGTGATGTGAGCATGAATTTAAGATTTCCTTATATCTCTCCCAACACTGATAGAATGTTTCATGTTGGTGGGGTTAGAATTGAGAGATTTGGCGACAAATCGCCTCAGTTCTATGCTCTGGGAAAAATTTCTTAAGAAATTCGGCCTGTAGGGTAGCCCATGAAGTTATAGACCTTGGTTTTAAAGTGTTGAGCCAAGTCTTAGCCTTATCTTGTAAAGAAAATGGAAAGAGCCTGAGACGAAGAGTCTCTTCTGTGCAGGTGTCATCTAAGAATATGATGCACATCTCCTCAAAGTCCTTTATATGTTGGTAAGGCTTCTCATAATCCATCCCATGAAATTTCGGGATCATTTGGGCCATACTCGGTTTAAAGTTCAAAGGAGGTAGTTGTGGTGGAAGAACTATGCATGATGGTGCGGTTTGTCTTGCAGGATTCAGATAATCCTTAAGTGACCTAGGTGGAGGTGGTTGGTTGTTAGCCCCATCTTGGGCATTGGTCGGTGGGTCAACTAAGTGGAGATTGGCCATCTCTTCAAAGTCGGTCAATAGTGAACGATTTATGAATGGAGATTGTGTGTGAGTGTCTACCCGTTGCAACCTATGACTAGGGCCTCGTAACCAAACTAACATGCAGATGCACAATGCAACAAATAGATTAGGCATCAAGCCTCATCACACCATACACAAGAAATCAAGTCCAACCGAACCACCAATCTTCACAGAATAAACCACCAATTCAATCTCAGTCCAACCGACACTTCCAGTCTCCGTATGCAAAAATAGTACCACCGATAAGCAATTAGCACAAAATCCTAACCACCTCTATCACCTACCCAACTAAATGCAATATGAAAGAAAAAAAGAAAACAAGCAATCCTAACAAAAATAAATAAAATAAAAGTAAAAAAAATGTCGAAGATGCTCACAAAGAAGGACCTAACTAAAGGTGGAACGAAGTTACCGAATGTGAGCTTTGGTGCCTTCAGTGTAGACGATGGATGCGAATTCTGCTTGTCTTGAACGATCTTTCGAACAGGGTTCTAGCGCCTTTTGCTTTCAGTTCCCAGGCAACGGTGCCAAAATACTTAACTTGCCTCAAAATTGCTCGTGATGTAATCCCAAGTGCAAGATGTACGAGATAGTAAATACCCGGTAAGATCAGGGTCGAACCTCAAGAAACTGTGAAGGGTTTATAGAACTCACTCCAAAAGTGAAGATTTGTGGAAAACTCACCAAGAAGAAAAGTAGGGAAAAAATTAATTTTGATTGTTTAGGAAAACTAGAATTGAATTCGATTATAATTAATAGATAAAAGAGTCTTGGCAGAAAATGATCCAATTGTTGGGTGCATGCGCAATTGATCAAGGTATTTTAACTCAATTCAACAACTACAAGAGTGTTGTTGAATAGGAAGATTTGCCAATGAAAACTGATTGGAATCTTAATGGGTTCTTGAAAATTCATAAGAAATTGGGTTTCAAAGCGTTCTCATCAGGGATTCAAGCAACCAATATCCCAAAACTCAATTTGTGTATAATGGCTCAAGAATATGATCAAGAAATCCTGATTTCAAGAGAAGAATCTCAACAACACATGAAGATTTGAGCAGGAAGGATGAAAACGTTAAAGTTCTTGGATTACCTTGATCAATCTCACAAAACCCTTCAATCTTCACATTCCCATGCCAAGAGTTGATTAGCTACGCGAAGACATGGATAAATCTTGATTTGAATTGAGAAAATAAGATGTTTGATTACAAAGAATTGAAAGAAAAATCATATACCTTGCTAATCTCTCTTAAAAACTCCCAAAAAGAACTCTAAAATCAGGTTTGGAATAGCTCCCCCGAATTAGGGTTACAAAGACTTTAAATAAGATTAGAAGACTAAAAGAGTCATCAACAATCGCGGGTCCAGGTCGTTGGAACGCCTCCCAGGTCATTGGAACGGTCTGGACCATGCCTCTGATCATTGGAACGGCCAAACCGGTCGTTGGAACGGTCTACAGCAAACCAGATTTTTTATAGCTCAGTTTTGATCACTTTAGAATCCGAATTAGCCAATGCACATTAGAGGCAAAATTGTAGATCTTGAAGTCTTCTTTCCAATGCCAGAAAAATTAGCTCAATTGGATGTCAGAGTGAAACTTTATGACCAAAATACGGAGACAGCATACACTTCCATTCTCCAGTTTGATGGCTGCTCATTCGCCCCGACCATTCTTGCTTTCTTTTCACCCTTTTAGCTCGCCTAACCTGCAAAACCAAACAAAAACACTATTATACAAAAAATTGTCTAAATTAGAGCAATTAACAATGCACTAAGTCTAACAAAATATGAATTAAAGACTTGTAATTACACTTCTATAGTGCAATCACTTACAGATATAAAGAGGAGGTTTTGGAAACTAGGTTTTGGGACAAAAATAGGAAGTCAAGAGTAGGGTTTCCTAATCATAGATTCTAAAGCTTGACTTAGATTCCAAGAAAAAGAGATTTTGGAAAGTAGGACTTTTGAAAAGTGAAAAGAGGATTTTTAGGAAGAAATTTTGAAGAGACTTTTAGAAAGCAATTTTCGAAAGGAGATTGGATAGAGTTTTTAGAAAGTATATTGGAAAAGCAGTTTTAAAAAGTGGATTTGAAAAGAGATTTTAGAGAGAATTTAAAAAGGAGATTTTGGAAAGGGATTTGAATGTGCACTTCTGCAAGTCTCTAAAAATATCTCTCTTTCCCAAAACGATTCTAACCATAAGAATATTAGAACCACTTTAGGATCGTGATTTTGAAAACAACAAGGATTTTAAAATATGGACCATATTGGTCCCATTAAATATAACACTTTCCTAAAGCAATCCTAACCATGGAATGGCTAGAATCACCTTAGGATTGTGATTCTAACAAAAACAATTTTAGGGTTTACACCCAAAACTTATATAACACTTTCCTAAAATAACTCTAACCATGGAGTGGTTAGAATCATCTTAAGATTGTAATTTTGAAAACAAGTTTAAAAGATGAGATTTTTAAATGCAAGTTTTGAAAAAGATTTTGATGCAAGTTTTGAAAACAAGTTTAGAAAACGATTTGGAAGAGATGTATGAGTATGATATGCACAATGCAAGTAGGGTCGTAAACATACAAGGTTTAGGCTTTACCACATAATCAAGGGGGGTGAATCCACATGGTCTATGGTTGAATTAGAAGAAAACCCTCGACACGGTGACTTTCAACCATTCTTTCTACACATGAATCGGAGATTCTCTTGTTTCAAGCATGCAAGAAAGGGGGGGAAGAAGATAGGAGATTAAAATAGAAGAAAACCCAAGTGGGTTAGGAGGGAAAAGAGAGAATGGGAGAATTTCATAAACGTAAATAGAAAACTAACCTTGTGTCTTCTTTGATTTGCTTGTTTTATTTGCTTTACTTCACTTTGATCTTTGAGAACTTTGAGATTGCAGCACCCTGAGTCTACAATGATCGGCTTGGAGGCTTGTATAGGTGTGTATTGAGTGTATGTATACTAGGGTTAAAGTGTATGGGGGCTAGGGTTTGAAAAGGCCTAAGAGAGCTAAGGTTTCAAGAGAGTTCAAAGTCTTAATATCGAGAGACAGAGTTTCTAGAGTTAGATTGCCGACTTCTTTCACGCAAGGGGAAGCTCTGTATTTATAAACAAAAAATTGACTTAAGGCCTATTGCAGTGGCACCATGCTTAAAAATACACGAGTGGCGCCAAGTTATTTTTTGCTTGTAGTAGCACCAACCACTTGGGAAACTTTTTAAAGCAGCAAGAAACATATCTTTGACCCTTCATACGCAAGGCAGAAGATTTGGGCGCCAGTCCTAGTGACTACCATGCAATTTTTGGCATGACTCCACTAAGAGTGACTCCGGAAGGTTCGGAAATGTTTTGGAAGGCCGGGAAGGGTCTGGAAGGCCGAAAATGGGTAGACTGGAAAACCAGGGGTAACGGACTTGAAAAACAAGGTCGAAATTGTCGACTGAGCTTTTAGGGGCTAAACGGTTAACTAGAACGAAAAATCACTGAAATGGATTCAGAATGGCTCATAAGAGGACTTGAAGGTTGGAAACACTATCCAGAGTATTCCAAGACAGTACTAGTTTGATACCCACAACTAGTATGGTTGGAAAAGGCAACAGGCCCACCAGGGGCAAAACGCTCATTTTACACTGAGTTTGTCAGAATTGACTCGGAATGATCTGGAAAGGCAGTGGAATGTCGAGAATACTATTAGAAACATTCTTAGGTGGTTACCGGTTTGATACCTAGAGCTGGTGTGGTTCCTGGAGGCACTCGGATGCCTATGGGCAAAATGGTCATTTGACCGGATAGTCTCGGAATTGGTCCAGAACCGACTAGAAAGCACTTGAACATGCCAAATTTTCTTTGGGATGATCTTGAAAAGGTGAACTTACAGCTCTGAGGACTTGTGTATTTTCTCAAGAAATGTGCCGGGAATGCCCCAAGGGGCAGTTTGGTCATTTTTCACCGGAGTGGGCTAGCAAGCATTGGTGTTGACCTGGGTTTTGAATGTTTCCGTCACTCTAATGGTCTATGATGAGTTAATTTCCAAAGGAATCCCATTCTTTTATAAAAGTGTCATCGCCAAGAGGCGAGTTCGATCCCATGGTATAGGGGGTTTGTTGGCAATTCCCAATATCGACCTGTTTACGAGTGTTTCCACCACTCTGATGGTTGCAATGTTTATGAGTGTTTCTGCCACTGTGATGGTTCATGTTCATTCCAGAGACTGCCTGATCTCGAGAAGCTGTTAAGTGGACTTATCATTTGAGGAATCAATTTTCTCAAAAGACGTGCCGAATAACGAACATTCTTTATTAGCGAGCTAGCAAGTGCCAAAGGAGGACCATTCTACCATCTCGGAAACTTGGATTCTGTCCCAGTCGACGGGTTTGAAGGGACTTACCGTTTTGAAGAGCTTTATCAGAAAACGTGCTAGACTAGATAGTCTTACTGCCTAAGGAATCAACTTTCCTGAAACGCATGCCGAATTTGATTTAAACTGGAATTGGACTTGAATTTGAGTTTGAGATTGAAACGAGGACATATTGTCTCCAACAAGACGTGCCAATTGGAATTGGATCAAGCAATGTCACAAGGGTGTTTTGGTCATTTTGCCTCTATTGGGACTAGCAGGCCTGTGAAGCCATTGATTGATCGGATTGAGTTTGAAAAGTTAATTAGAACTTGAATGTGTCTGTGCTTATTTGAATAAGAGTTTGGACAGACCGGAGTTTGCCGAGGGGGCAAAAATGGGGTGCTTACAAACCGCAATCTAGGGATCACCGCCCACAATGGGTTAAATTGAAATGAGCTTAAAGAAAGAAGTTATAGAAGTGTTCATCTCATAAAAAGAAAAAAAAAAGAAAAAGAAATGGAAGAAGAAGAATAGCAAAGGGAAAAGAGTTGCCAAGGGGCAAAAGGCCAAAAACAAACAAAAAAAAAAGCATATCTGAGAAAAGGCCAAAAAAGAATCATATTTGTGCCATCTTGAAAAGCCTATAGTAAAGCTAGAAGAGAAAAGAGTCATTTCATGGCCTCATGAGAAGTATGTAGTAAAGACAAGAGGGAAAATCCAAAGGTGATCGTAGGTAATGAAAAATCCTAATAGAAGCTATAGGTTCGAGCCTTTACCTTTTTTTTGTTAAACCCCAAACCATGGCCTACATTACAACCTTATTAAAGTCCACTCTGATTGAAAATAGATTGCTTGATTTAATTGAGCCAAACATGTTGCCAAAGCTGAGGAAGCATGCTAACCCTATTGGAAAAACAATCTAGGATGGTATGGATCTAAACCCAGCCAAAAGTGACATCAACTTTGAGCCTGCATATCCCACTGTTTCAAAACCCTATAACTTAGCCTACATTACAGTCCTAAAACAAAGTCTCCTCTGATTAAAAGACTGGCTACTCATCGCTCTGCCAAAGGTCAGGTAAGTAGTTGCTAAAGTCTCGAGGGTTGAGAGTTCAAGTCAAATGATCCCATACACTAACCCAAGGTAGAAAATTAGAGTCAGTCAAAAGGCTGAGAAATGTACAAAATGCTATCATCCTGTTAAGGTAGGGTCGAGCCAAAAGAGAGACCAGACTCCTAACAAGGAAGGAGTTGCCATTTCAAGGATGTATAGTTTGATAGCACCCCATTCGTTGTATTAACTGTTGCATCCTTAACATGTATATATTTTGATAAAATTTCGGCATAAGCTTCACATACATAGGACATAGCTCCCTGTAGAAACAGAAGTTACCAATACATGTTAATATCATCTCATGTAATGAATATACATCATCATCATTATCCATGTACATGCATCTGTTTATATACCTAGCTGTGTAAATCATAAATATCTTTGTCTGTCTATGCATTAATACATACATCTAACTATCTAAATGATAAATATCCATTTTATGCAAAGTTTACAAAATAAACTATCTGACAATGAAACTAAGTACATCTCCAGGATAGAATACAGAAAAAATTTGAGCCTGTGTTAAGGGGCACTTATCAAAGGTCAAAGTCAATATCCGGGTCGAAGTCTCTGAAGCCTGGCTTTGGAGGAGGTGGCCGACTACTAGAAGCACCAGCATCCTATAAAGAAGAAAAAGCAAGAATTAGTGAGGCAAAGGAATAACTAAGCAATGTCAAAACAAAGAGAGGGAAAGGATAACATACCCTGCCACCTCCCATCTGAGCCAACCGTGCCTTCGAGGAAGCTACCTCGGCCTAGAAATGGTCCCTCTCCATTTGGAACTGGTCCCTCTTAGTGTGGTATCAGTCCCTCTGATCCCTCATAGCAATGAACTCAACCTGGGGCACGTATCCTCAAGCTCAATGCCACAAGTCCACAACCTCCTAGCCAACGACGTACCCACCAACTACAACCTCAAACTGAGTGAAGGCGCCTACAGAATGAGCTCCAAAATGTGCGACATAATCAGTCTTTAGGAGAAGTAGAAAACCAGCACCTGGCTAACGCTCTTGATATGGAATAGGAACTCCCTTAACCAAGGCACCGAACATGTACTCTGGTGGATCCCCTGCTGATCGAAACTTCTCATGGAACTGACGCTAATGTCGGTCTCGCAGATAGGACTCCTAGGAATCATCACTGAGAAAGGAGACCGTCGATAGAGATAATGGGACCAAGTACTTGACCGCCTCATAATGAACGAATCCGAGAAAGGGCGACCAAGTCACGTTCTTTGCCTGGATCAACTCCAGGTTCGCTCATATCGTCACAAATTCGGTAATCTTGGATCGTTAGACTACCCGATTGTGAGCCCACCTTAAGGCTTGGGGATAAAGGTCAGCCTCAATAACATCGGGGCGATGGACCAGTAGGTGCTCATAACTCCACTAGACAAGAAAAGGCCAGAAACCAATCATATTGCCCCACGGGAACTCGCATGGACCGAAGGAAGCAGCCAAAGGAAAAAGACCCCCAATCCAGCTCAAATAAAGCTCCGAGATCGGCTACTATGCTCACCAATCAAAAAGGGACGAGCGACTTATTGTTGTTATAGAAGCAGCTAAAAATAATGTACAAAACAAGTCATTGCCTCATGATATCTTGTCAAGCCGGTGGTGGCTCAACAGCAAAGGTACTCTCATCTTGACTAAGCCAAGAGACTGGAAAAGCAGAACGCTCAAGAGGAGGTAAGTCTAGTAAAACACATGCATCGGCTCTACTGCCTAACTATAAGGTGATCCGTCGATCGACAAAAGAAAGCCCCGTAATGTTGGCTCAATCCAATAGAGTAGGACCTAGCTCGAAGCGCATAAAGTGAAAAGTACCCGTCTCTCCAAACCACCTCTCAATCAAGGCCAACACTAGATGTCTGTTCAGGTGGTTAGCCTGGAGTCCCATAAATGCCCCAAACCTTATCTCAGCCAGAAAGGCCTAGTAAGATGGAGCTACCCTCTACATGGTCCTGAAAGCAAGACGGACGGCCCTTTGAATGATATGTGTACCTGTGGAGGAGGCAAGTGCTGTCGAGAGTAGACGTTGGGATGGTAGGCGAGGTCTCCCAATGAAAGAATATCCGGTATCTCCAAATCACCAAGATCAGCATTTGTCTGCCTATGCCTGGAGGAGGCCTTTTCGTAACTAGTCACCCGATCGCCGAGGCCCGATACCTCTTCCTCTGTATCTATCTCCTCCTCGAAGGCTGGCTCGATTCGAGGTAAGGGGTCGACTGGAGGTCTACTCCCCCTTCTACTCTGATTGGAGGATGCTCGACTAGTGGACCTCTGGCTACCTCTGGAATGGCTAGAGCTGCCTACTGAATATGTGCAAGCACCCTTCCCAGATTGGTGCTTCCTCTCCAAACTATCATCACCTGCATCTACCATCTTGAAAATCAAGGTAAGAAGGTCGACAAATGGTACGTATAGCTCAAAAGAGTAAGAGATAAAATAAATAAATAAAAAGATATAAAGTGAAAAAAGATTTCAAATGTTAAGTCAAAATAAATTACCTACACATTTTGATTTTAAAAGTCAAGTTTTGAGTCAAAATAAATTTTTTATGCAAAAGATTTCTAGTTTCAAGTCAAAATGAATTTCCTATACATTTTGCTTTCAAAAGATTTTCAATTTCGAGTTAAAATAAATTTTCTGCACGTTTTGCCTTCAAACAAAGTCAATTTTAAGTCAAAGCAAATTTTGTATACGTTTTGTGTAAGTTTCAAATTAAAATAATTTCTAATTGAAGGTCAAAAATTCATTTCAAAATCAAATCTCCAAAAACTCTCTATCAAAGTTTGTCTCAAGGTTCTACTCCAAAAGCTTTCTACTCCAATCAAGTTTTAAGGTTTTCCAGAAGTTTCTTCTTCCAAAAAGTCCTCTTGAAAATCAATTCTAAAAATTCTCAAGGTTTCAATCCTCAAAAGTTTCCCTTTCCAAAATTCTTATCAAATTCCGGGGTTTCCAATTTCAAAATCCATTTTCAAAATTCTTCTAAGTGTTTCCTTCAAAAGTTTTAAGCAAAATTCCATTTTTAAAACTTTTTTCTCTTAAGTTTTTCTTCCAATAGTTTTAGGGCCTCCCAGTTTCTCGGGACCTTCTCTGCCAAAAAGGCCCCTCCCTCAAAAATTTTATATCTTTTCCTTTCAAAAGGATTTTATTTCAAAAAATGCCCTAACTCTTTCTTTAATTTCAAAAAATTTCGGCAGAGTTTCGTTTAAAAATGGCCCTTACAATGCCCACAACACTATAACAAAACACAAACAATGCACTTCAAAATATCACAATCACATAATACTAACACACACAAAAGAATCTGTGTACATTTTTAAGATTTTCAAAATTTCAAAGAGATGTTCTAATTTTAAAAAATTCAAGGATTTTCAAGATTGTTGCAAAATTTTTCCAAAGCCACTTCAAATGTTTTCTAAAAATATTCTCACATTTTTCTAGAGATTAAAGTTAGATAATTTCATTATTTTCTAATTTTTCTTATTTTTCAACCTATTTTTTTATTTTTTGAAAAATCAAAAATTCACAAAGTTTTTTAAAAAATCATGAAATTGCATAAGAATGTTAAACACATTTTTCGAAGGCACATAACATAAAAATCTAGCTAAAAAACTCAATACCCAAAGCTGTAGGAGTAAATCCTCAATTTCTGCAGAAACTTTCTTCACATAAACATGTAAAACTACCCAAATTCAATCAAACGAGTACCAAAACGTAAAAAAAAAACTCCACCAAAGCATTCAAAACACATCAAAGCATCAATTTCAACTATTTATACGAGTCAAACAGAGCTCTACACATCAAAATATACCAAAAATAAAAAAATCACCTCTTAGAGTTCTCCGGTGAAATCTCCTTCTCCAGTAACTATTCCAGCGATGATGACCACTTCTGGCACTTCTTCGATGACCCCCAAAGTCACTCCTTTAATGCACACGACTCCACAATCGAAATCTCTCACAAACTCCCTCAAAACTTCACACAAACCTCAAACTTCGAGTCTAAAGTTTGTTGTTTTTATTCCAGAACCTAGAGCCAGTAGTAGTGGTGCCAAAAACATGTGCCAGTGCTAGTGGTGCCAATGTCAAATTCTGGGCAATTTTTTCCTTTTTCCCACCAAAACCTGATTTCAACCGCCCCCTTGGGCCGGATATCCATTTTCAAGTTCCAGTCTTCAAAAATTTTCAAAGTCTGTCCCTCCGATTGTCTCGCGATCAACATGGAACCCTTACTTTATTGTTTTCTACCATCATCAAGCAAAGATAAAAAAAGAGGGGCAGCAGTAAGCACCCCATTTTTGCCCGCTCAACAATCTCTCATCTAACCAGACTCACATTTAAACCGACACAGACATATTCAAGTCAAAATCACATTTCCAAACTCAATCCAATCAATCAATCGCTTCGTGGGTCCATCAGGCCCAACAGAAGCAAAATGACCAAAATGTGCTTATGGAATTGCTCAGTCCTATTCCAGTTGGCACATCTTCCCAAAGACAGTAAGTCCCTATTTCAATCTCAAATTCAATTCAAGTCCAATTTGAATCTAGATCAAATTCAGCACGCCTTTCGAAAAAATTGATCCCTCAGGTGATAAGACCATCCAGTTCGACACTTTTTTTGAGAAAACTTTTCAAAATGGGAAGTCCCTTCAAACTCGTTGATCAAGACGAAACCCAAGTCCCCGAGGTGGTAAAACGATCCACCTTTGGTGCTTGCTAGCCTGCCAATGTAGTATGTCCGTTATTCGGCACGTCTTTCAAGAAAGTTGATTCCTTAGATGGTAAGTCCACCTAGCAGCTTCCCGAGATTAGGCAGTCTCCAGAATGAACACGCACTGTCAAAGTGGCGGAAAAATTTACAAACATCACAACCGTCAAAGTGGCAGAAACACTCGCAAATAGGTGGACGTTAGGAATTGCCAATAAAAATTCTATATCACGGGACCCAATTCGCCTCTTGGCCGTGACATATTTACCAAAGGACGAGATACCTTTGGAAATCAACTCGTCACAAACCGTCAGAGTAATGGAAACACTCAAAACCCGGGTCAACACCAGTACCTGCTAGCCCACTCCAGTAAAAAATGACCAAACTGCCCCTTGGGCCTTTTATGGCACGCTTCTCGACAAAGTACCTAAGTTCTCAGAGCAGTAAGTCTACCTTTTCAAGATCATCTCAAAGACAATCCAACATGTTCAAGTGCCTTCTAGTCAGTTTCAAACAATTTTCGAGACCATCCGGTCAAAATGACCATTTTACCCCTAGGTATACGAGCACCTCCAGGAACCACACCGACTCTGGGTATTAAACCGGTAACCTCCTAAGAATGCTTCTAATAGTAATCTCAGCCTTCCAACACCTTTCTGGATCATTCTGAGTCTATTCCAACAAACCCGGTGTAAAATGACTATTTTGCCCCTGGTGGGTCGGTTGCCTTTTACAACCACACCGCATCTAGGTATCAAACCAACAATCCTTCTGTCATACCCCAGTTTTTGGGTGTCCAAGGTTCTTTCGACTCGAAGACCCTAAAGCATGAAACTCCGTCACTAGAACTCGTTCCCCTAGAAGGACAAGTGCGACTAGGTTTGAAAATTAGTTTGACTAAGGGCCTTTCAGAAAAATAGGAGTTGCCACTTAATTTGATTAAGGTGAGTTAGGGTACCTAAAACTAAGTGTTAATCCGAAGATTAAACTTAAGGTTTTTTAGAAAAGGTTTTGAAAACTCCTTCAAGATAGGGTTTTTAAGGAAACAGGTTGTTTGGCAATCTTTGAAAAAATTTAAGCCCTTTTGGAAAATAACTCCATTTTGGTCATTTGAAAACAGATTTCTATGGTCCGGGGGCTGGTTACAAGTAGGGAAGATATCCTAAGATCATCACCCTAGCCCGGCCTTTCGGTACCTACATGTCTATTCACCCTTTGTTCACTCACTAGAATAATCGGTTACCATTGTCCACTTAATTTCCACTTTAGAATTTTGAAAACGGGGTTTAGTCATCACTTTTCGGATGGATGATGCATGATGCAAGTTTTTGGAAGAAGTTTGAAAATAATAAGGGTTTTGAAAGAGTTTGACATAGAAACTTGGAATTGATTGGAATTTTTGAAAAATGGATTGGAGTTGAAATAAAAGTTATGACCGCACCATTTTAGGTTGCCTACGTATCTCATTTGGTGAGAATCAGGTCAATCATAGTTCGGGCAAGAGCCCGATGGCAAGTAGGCGCATTAGGGCCTTTGGAAGGTTTGAAGACACTTTGGGGTCTTTGAAAAAGTTTAAGATACTTTGAGATCTTTGAAATAGTTTAAGACACTTTGAGGTCTTTGGAAAAGTTTAAGACACTTGGAGGTCTTTTAAAAAAGTTTAAGACACTTTGAGATCTTTGGAAAAGTTTAAAACACTTTGAGGTCTTTGGAAGTTTAAGACCCTTTGAGGTCTTTGGAAGTTGAAGACCCTTTGTGGTCTTGGAGGTTTTGGCTTCAAATTGAATGGTGCAGTGTTTTAAAAACGATTTTGGATCACCTTAAGGGAGTTTTGGAAAAAGGCTTTGTCATGACTCAAGAGAACTTGAAAGTATTTTTGAAGTCTTATTCTGAGAACCTTGGAGGAATGTTTTGATGAATTAGTTTTTGAAAGTGGTTTTTGGAAATGGCTAAAGATTTGGAATCCTAATATGGACAACCTTGGAGTTTGTTCTTGATTGATCACTTTTCCTTGAAATCCCTAACCATGAGAGGGCTAAGGACACCTTAAGTTTGTGACCTTTTGAAAAACATTTTTGGAGATGTCTTGAAGATGGAGTATAAGAACATTCGAAAGTTTATGGAGTTGGTTTTTTAAATCAAGAGAGTATGGGATTTTTAAAAAAATAGGTTACGAGGATAATTTGAAAATTGAATGATCATTCAGAAAAAGGGTTCAAAAGTTTGAACCATGAAGCATATCAACCTATGTCGAGTTAGTTTATGGTTAAGGGTGACCTAAGATTAACTACCTTGGGTTAGGTTAACCTAGGGTTAAGATGACCTATGGTTAACTAACTTGGGTTAGATTAACCTAGGGTTAAGATGACTTAGGATTAGGTTAACCTAAGGTGAGTGAACTAGGGTCAAGTTAACCTAGAGTTGGTCAACTAGGGTCAAGTTAAGTTAGGGTTGGATAACTAGTGTCAAGTTAACCTAGGGTTAGTGAACTAGGGTCAAGTTAACCTAAGGTTGGATTGAAAAATAGTTTTGAAAGTTGGTTTAATACACTTTTGGAAAGGGTTTTGAAAAACAAAACATGTTATGCAATGGACTTTGGTAGACAACCCTTTTTAAGGTCATTTCTATAAAAATTTTGACTGTAGCCAAGAGTATGGTTTATATGGTTGGTGTTTGGAAACCATTCCAAGGAAGGTTTCCTTATGGCCATTATAACCATAATTTTGACAAGAGTACAAAGGGTCCAAAAATCAACATGATGACAACTTTTTGAAGCACCATTTTTAATGCAAAGATGGAGAGAATGCATTTTTGAAAATCATCTTTGGAGAAGGATTTTGAAAACCATTTTCGAAGGAAACCATTCTATTAAGAGAGGGTTCATATGGCCAAACAAAAGGGAGACCACTCAAGAGAGGGTTCCATGGAGCCATTCCAACCACTACACTTAAGAGAATGGAAATCGTTAAAATTAGAGAATTAGAAAACAACCCTTATGCAAGTTAAAATGTCATGATGCCAAAGTGAGAGTTAGGGGGTTAGTAAGGGATCTTCTAAGGCATGATTTCTAAAGTCCCATCTTAAGCTTCAAGGAGCCAACTCTTGGAATAATTTTTGAAAGAAATATAGAGTTTGGAAATGACATGGAGCCAAGAGTAATGTAAGCATTGTAAAACATGGCAATAAGCATAAAAATGAAGTCAAGCACACAAGACATGATCAAAATAGTAATATGCAAGGGGTCATGATCACATACAAGGCTTTTAGGCTACACCACATAAACAAGGGGCTCCTAGGCCATACCATCTTAAAGTAGGCTAGTGAGAGGTCCCCCTACACTGTGGCTCTCACTTGCTTTCCTATAGGCGTGATCTAAGAGCCCTCTTGGCTCAAGCATGCAAGAATGGGAGGTTGTAGATGGGGGTTAAAATAGAGAATAGCCTAAGTAGGCTAGGAGGGAGAAGAGAAGAGTGGGGGAAGATACAAATGTAAAAGGGATACCATCTTTTGCCTTCAGCACACTTGTAGTCTTCAAAGGAGCTTCGATTGGAGCTTGAATGACTTCAAGAAGGCTTAGAGGGCTGGTAGGGAGTGTTTGATGGTGTATAAGGCTTTATATGTGGAGCATATAGGCTTAGGGATGATGGAATCTAAGCTAAGTGTTGGAGGGATGAAGTGTGTATAGAGACTCGCAGTTCTGGAGTGACTTCAGCAAAGCTTCGCATCAGAAATCGGAGTTGGAATATGTGAAGGGTGGTCTGGTATTTATACAGATCCTAGAACAGGCCTGGTGCTTGTACTACATGCGCCTGGCCAAAATTTGACCCTGCGCATGTAGGACATGCGCAGGTACTATTCCATTGCCAGAATGACATGTGGCACCCCATGTACTTGATAAATCTCGACTGTTGATCGAAAGTTGGTCGATTTCATCAAAACTTGAGCACATATAACATATGCTCCATCACCGGGAAGGTTCGTCCAAATTTTGTCTCGATAATTGAGTCAATCAGAAAGGTTTTGGGGGAATCGGTCACACTCGAGATGTTCTCCTAGGGCTTCCGGTGAACTTTCATGTTTTTGAAAAATTTGAATTGAGTTTGGAAGCATGGGATATTGTCCCGAGAAACGTGCATAAAAGGACACTTTTGCAGAGTGTCTGTGATATGCTCCGAGGGTGTTCAAAAGTGGCTGTTTTCGTTTCATGTGATCGAGGCCTTTGGGAAGCAATCTTTTCGATCGGACTGTACCGATGGAAAGTACTCTGTAAATACTTTCGGGAATTCCCAAATTTACGCATTTCTCAAGTCGTTTGACGGTGCATTTTAATCATGGAATTGGGAAAAAAGTCAATCTTGGCGAAGCATCTGCGAGACGCTCCAGGGGTTGTCGAAAGTAGCCATGTTTGAGCCATATGATGAAGGTCTTCGGGTTGCGATCTATCCAATCGAGCTATGTCGATGGAAAGATCTATGAACGTGCTTTCAGGAATTTCCTGATTTACACATTTCTCAAGTTAGTTGACGGTGCGTTATAACCGGGGAATCGGGAGAAAAGACAATTTAGGCCGACCGTCTGCGAGACGCTCTAAGGAACTTTTATCGAGTCGTGTGAGTTTAGTGTTGCAGGGTCCTCCTCGGGTTAAACAAGGGTGTATAGTGAAACCCTTCGCTCGAAATCCCAAGGCCGATGCTGTGTTGGGGCATATTTGGGTTTTCAAGGGCAAAACGGCCATTTTGACCAAGATTGGCTGGAAATGGTCAGGAATGGTTTGGTGTGTTGTGTTAAGTGTGTAGGGTTGTTCAGAGATGATTTTGGAAGAGTCTTTTACCGTTCGGCAGGGTTTGTGCAGTGTCGAAGTGTTTAGGGGCAACATGGTCATTTTGATTGGAGTGGGCCAGAATATGACCGAATTTGGACCAAATGGCGTGCGAGGGACGCCTAATGGTTTAACAACATTTTGGAAGGATGGAATTATTTTTTTGAGGGATTTTGAACTTTCCCAAAATGTGTCTGGAGGCCTAAGGGGCGGGTTTGGCCATGTTTCACCGAGTCGGGCTAGCAGGCGCCGGTGTTGACCTAGGTGTTAGTTCCCGAGACCGCCCAGTCTCGAAAAACTACCTGTGCAATGTTGGTCTCTAAGAACGCCCGCTCTTAGAGAACTACCTGTAGGGGTGGTGTTGGTGCTTGAGAACGCCTGGTCCCAGAAAGCTACCTGCAATGGTGGTGTTGGTCTTTGAGAACGCCCGGTCTTAGAGAACTACCAAATGACGGACATTCTACGTTGGTGGGCTAGCGGGCACCAGAACTGAACCGTCTGGAATTTGGTGAGGTGTTGGTCCCCGAGATCGCCCGATCTCAAGAAGATACCTGGATGGCATTAGTTTCTGGGACCGCCCGGTCCAGAAAGCTGCCTAGAATAATGGTGCTTATGGCTCCAGCGGGTCCTTGTGGGCTCGAGAAGTGACTAGTTGGTTGGATTGGAGATTCAAAGGCTCATCTTGAACCTACACGTGTTGTGATGTTGGAAAACTTGGCCCAATCAAGCAGGAAATTGCTGAGCGGGCAAAAATGGGATGCTTACAGCTGCCCCTCTTTTTCTGTCTTTGCTTGTTGAAGGTAGAAAAATAATAAAGAAGGATCCCATGTTGACTGCGAGGCAATCGAAGGGACCGGAGTGGTTGGAATTTAGAATTTTAAGTTTTAAAAACTGGATTGTTTGAATTTTGGAATTTTGAAATGATTTTGAAATTTTTCCAGAACTGACATTCCGACCGATGGAATGACACTCCTTTCAGGAGATTCAAGATTTTTGAATGATTTTGAAAAGTGATTTTTTTTTTCCAAATGATTTTGAAATGGCCTTCTGTAATGGAGGGATTTGGATTTGAATTGGAAGGGTTTGGAAAACTTTTACAACTTGGAATGAAACTTTTGAGAAAAAAGTGTTTGAAAACATAGAATTCGATTTTGGAATTAAACTTTTTCTGGAGTAAGTTTTGAAAACCCGACAACTTTTTTGATAGTACGTTTTTTAGGCGAAAGCTTGAAAACCCGAGATTTTGATAGTTGAGCTTTCTTAGGCGTAAGCTAGAAAACTCGAAATTTTGAAAGTTAAGCTTTTTGAGGCAAAAGCTAGAAAACCCAGAATTTTGAAAGTTAAACTTTTTGAGGCAAAAGCTAGAAAACTCAAAATTTTGAAAGTTAAGCTTTCTAAGGCAAAAGCTAGAAAACCCAAAATTTTGAAAGTTCAGCTTTTTGAGGCGAAAGCTAGAAAACCCAGAATTTTGAAAATTAAGCTTTTTGAGGCGAAAGCGAGAAAACTCGAAATTTTAAAAGTTAAGCTTTTTGAGGCGAAAGCTTGAAAAACCGATCTACTTTTTCGGAAGAAGCTCTAAAACCCAATCTGCTTTTTTGGACGAAACTCTAAAACCCAATCTGCTTTTTCAAAGGAAGCTCGAAAATCTAGTTTGCTGTTTCGGAGCAAGCTTGAAAGCCCAATCTACTTTTTTGGAGAAAGCTTGGAAACCCAATCTGCTTTTTCGGGAGAAGCTCTGAAACCTAATCTGCTTTTTCGAGGGAAGCTCTAAAACCCAAATCTACTTTTTCGGAGGAAGCTCTAAAATCCAATCTGTTTTTTCGGAGGAAGCTCTGAAACTCAATCTGCTTTTTTGGAGGAAGCTCAAAAACCCAATCTGCTTTTTCAGAGGAAGCTCGGAAACCCAATTTGTTTTTTTGGGGGAAGCTCTGAAACCCAATATGCTTTTTCGAGGAAAGTTCTAAAACCCAAATCTGCTTTTTCGGAGAAAGCTCTGAATCCCAATCTGCTTTTTCAAGGGAAGCTCTGAGACCCAAATCTGCTTTTTCGAAGAAAGTTCTGAAACCCAAATCTACTTTTTCGGAGAAAGCTCTGAAACCCAATCTGCTTTTTTGATGGAAGCTCTAAAACCCAATCTACTTTTTTGGGGGAAGCTTTAAAACCCAAATCTGCTTTTTCGGAGGAAGCTCTGAAACCCAAGCTACTTTTTCGAGGGAAGCTCTGAAACCCAATCTGCTTATTCGAGGGAAGCTCTAAAATCCAAATCTGCTTTTTTGGAGGAAGCTCTAAAACTCAATCTGTTTTTTTGAGGGAAGCTCTGAAACCCAATCTTTGCTGATATAAGGGATTTGCTTGTAGTTCCTTTGTCTTGAATGTTGGAGAAGATGACATTTGTTGCTTCTTGGATTGATATTTTGGGAGAGTAATGTTCCTTTGATGTGTTGATTGTAGACTTTTGCCTCTGACTGGCATGGCAGAATTCTGGGTAAGGTGCTTTATTAGGTTCTTGAATTTGGTTTTGAAGGGGGTGAGGCCTCCTTTTGAAAGGTTTGAGGTATTCAAAAGGTTGAACATCTATTGGTCATTTTTCCTTGAGTGGATCAACTAGTTTACAATTGAATGGGAGGTGTAGGGTGGGTCGTTACCCTAGTTTTTATGATTTGAAGAGGTCGAGTCAGGTTGACATTAATTGGGGTGGTCGAGGGTGGTTCCTTGCCCTATTCTCTATGATTTTGAAAAAGGTTGGATTAGGCTGTTCATGGTTGATTGGGGTGGTCGAGGGTGATTCAGTGCCCCATTCTCTATTTCTTGTTATCCATGAAAGGCAATTCGAATTTTCTGTGGTGTACACCATTTCTTTTGCAGAGCGCTTGGATTCTGGCTAACAGACCTTCTGGGATGTTGTGCTTCTGCATCGGGACACCTTTTTTTTTTTGTAATTACCTAAACACTGTTAGTGTACTTTGTTAGACATGTTGTTTGATATATATTGTATAAGTCCACCGCAAGTTAAAATGAATGCACATCATACTTTTGGATGAATGCACAGGTTGATACATGAGGAAATGAATGCATGTCATACTTTTTAATTAATGCATAAAGATAGAATTAAACGTATGTCATGTTTCTTCATTGGATGTTCATGTAGGGATGGAATTGAATGCATGTCATACTTCTTGATGAACGCATAGAGATGGATTTTGAACGTATGTCATACTTTTTGATGAATGCACATACATGAATGCATATCATACTTTTTGATGAATGCATATACATAAATGGAATTGAATACTTATCATACTCTTTTATGAATGCATGCACGAGAATGAAATTGAATGTGCGTCATAATTTTTTATGAATGCATATACAGGAATGGAATTGGATGCATGTCATACTTTTTGATGAATGCATGAATAGAATTGAATTACGCAGGAATTGCATGGATGCACAGGTTGTACATGTCATGAATGCACAAGTACTGCACGAATTAGGGAGGTTGAGGGTGGGATGTTGCCCCAGTCTTCATTGTTTGAAAAAGGTAAGATGAAGTTGTTAAAAATTTTCAAAGAAAGTTAGAACGATGTATGTTATATAGATGGATGCACAACTTAGACAAGACTATGAATAAATGAATGTGCGGGTTCACACAGGGATGGAAATGAATGCATGTCATACTTTTTGATGAATGCATAGACTTATGCATGAGTAAAATTGAATGCATGTCATACTTTTTGATAAATGCATAGGATTATACAAGAATGGGGTTGAATGCATATCATACTTTTGGAAGAATGCACACGTTTATACATAGATGAAATTGAATGCATGTCATACTTTTTGATGAATGCACAAGTTATATATATCGATGAAGATGGACGCACATGTTTATCCAGGGATGTATGCCCCAAGATTTGTGTTCATCTGTAGGAGCTATGTCTCAGAATTAGGCAGCCTTTTGAACTTTTGTTCTTCTTTTCGGAATTTCCCTTCTTAATTTTGCCCTTTTCTTGTCAGGATGTGATAGCATTTGCACCTTCTCAGAGATTCGATCCATTGACTCGTTTTCCCCCTCTCTCTTTTGTTGAAAGGAAGATTTCTCTGAATGGACCTCTCGAGCAACAGCCGACATCGCCCTTTGGCAAAGCAACCTGTAGCTTCCTTCCTTAATCGGAAAAGACTTTACTTGGGACCATAATGTAGGCCAAGTTTAAGGGTTGTAAGAAATAAAGGGATACATAAGCCCCAATCTTTAAACTCAGCGGGGGTTGTATGAACCAAAACCACCTTTTGCAAGGAATGAATTTTGCCCATGTATTTACCATTCTTTTTAGACGTTGCTGTTTCTTTGTTCAAGCTTATTTAGACTAAGCAATTTTTTTTTATCTCAGAGGACTTTAATTTGAACCATAATGTGGGCTAGGTGATAAAGTATTTGAAAGGAAGGATAAAGGCTCAAAACCTATTATATTTGCTAGGCTCCTGAAGACCCATGATCACCTTTGGCAAGTGGCTCCTACCTTTGTCGTTCTCCTGGACTTTTCTCTTTGTTAGGAAGCTCGCTTCTGTTTTGCTCTTCTGTTGTCGTTTTGGATGACTTTATCTTCTCTTGGAAGTCATCATTGCGTTTGAAAATCATTATTATATTTGGAAATCATCGTCATTCATTTTTTCTTATAGGAAATTTTCTCCTTTCTTTTTTTCTTTTTGTTGAAAAACTTGTTATTATGTTGGTTCCTACAAATGTCATATATACTACATCATCTTGGAGATCATCATTCATTTATTGCGCGCTTTCTTGGAAATTGCTATTCATTCATCGTGCGCTCTAGTGGAGATCACCATCTATTCATTGTTCGTTCTTTTGGAGGGTACTGTTCGTTGTAGGTGCTCTTGGAAATCGTCACACATTGATGGTTTTGCCTTGACCCAGTGTGGACGGTGATCGTTAGGTCGGCTAAATGATGGGAATGTGACCGGCTCAAGTGGGCTTTGCAAGGGTTATATTTAACTATATGATAGAAGAAAAGAGGGCTTCTTTTCATTTCAAGTTGAATTGCTCAGTCTATAAAGCTCTTTCAAAATTTTAGCAACGCCTTGAAAATGATAAATGTTAGTTCGTGGATTCATTCCTTGCATGCATTTGCCCCAGTGTGGGGGGTGGCTCCTAGTTTGGGCTTTTGAATGGAAATCACATGCAGCTCTAGTGGGCTGACCAACGGATTACTTTCTGTTTGGGAGAATGAAATGATGGCTCCCCTTCATTTTGAGGGTTTAGCTGCTTGCTGCTTTGCTAAGGCATCCTTCGGGGGTCACTCTGTGGACTTCAACAAGATATGTGATTGATCCTCATCTCTCACCCCTTTATATTTCCCCTCTCTCTGTACTTTCTAATCCTCTATTCCCTCTTTTTGGAGTCAGAGATTGTTTTCTACCGAAAGTGGTGCTTGCGCTATCCCATCCTCCAAGTTAGGGTAAAACATTTTGAAGGGAAAATTCCTAAAGAGGAAGACATCATTCATGAAGTGCCATGAGACAATGATAAAAATATGAAAACTTTAGATCCTTTCATTTAGATGATTTTATCTTCATGCTCAAATTCGAATTGAAAATTGAAAGATGGGTTTGAAAGAAATCTCCCTTTTTCAGAATAAACCTCTCGGATTGGTTTTAGAATCACGTTGGCATCCTTTACACTCCATTTTTCATGAGTGTCATCTGATTCCGTAGGGATGAATTTTTGAGGACTGGTAGAGTGGCAACATGGTGTCGAGGTCATGGCTTTGCATGAATTGTGAATTAGGCGGGACGCCGAAGGGATTCTATTGGTTTGACTGCGCTCTTGGACCTGAAAACAGAAAAACAAAATGCAATTAGCATATGGAGTTGAAGGTTTTATGTAATGCATGTCCTATGGAGGTCCCTTCTTTGAGGGAAACTAGGCATGATGTTGAGTCCATTTTGGAGGTGGAATTTTACCCATGTGTGCAATACAATACCTCTTCGACATGAGCCGGTTGATACTTCTTTGTTTAGGGAATCCTGCCTCCATGGACTGAGAGAGATTTGGGCCTCTCTTAAGATATGATTCTATGCATGCCATGAATCATTCTGGTTGGAGGAACCCTTAGAGGTTTAGGCGGGTTTGATTAGCATGAGATTGGGTCATCCCTTTCTCTCTACGGTTGATTGAATGCATGAGGATGCAATGGCTAGAGTTTCTTGGCACTCTTGTCTTGGGATAGATGTTAATGCATGAGTCTAATAGTAATTATATGGACTGCATAACGACAATGAATAAGCAGTTTAGAAGACCCCCTTTTCATTCTTGGTTCACCTTCTAACTCTCTTGGCCTTTGTAGGCTAGGGAGAAGACAATGAGAATGTAAAAACAAAAACAAAAACAAAAATGAGAAGTTAGTGCTTTTAGATTGAAGATTTTTATGCAATGCATGCCCTAGGGTGCCCCTACTTTCATAGGGGCACTAAGCATGATGTGTTGGCTCACTTTTGGAGATAGAAGGTTGCCCCTGCATGCAATACTGTACCTGTGCAAGCCTGGTCATTCATTCATTCATACATTCATACATTCATTCCATGAAAATAGAAAGGATAGTTTTATTGCATTTGATTTCTTTTTACATGGAATTGAAAGTACATTTGAAGGAGAAAGGGAACATTTTCCTTGGGACCTTCGCCTATTCCATTTTTACAATTGAAATTCTAAACTATTCTTGAGTCTTCGAATTCGCCTTCTTTGGTGAAGGTCGGTGAGAGACCTTTCTTCTGGATTGCTCCTTGTCTTCTTAGTAACCCTATCTCCATGAGCGAAGAGGGATTAGGGCCCATCTCTATGAGATGACTTTGATGCATGCCATGAATCCTTAGGGTCTCGTGGTACCCTTAGGAGTTTTGGGTTGGCTTGATTTAGACGAGAAGGTCTATGAGCCTTTCTCTAGGGGTTGATTGGATGCGTGAAGATACAATGACTGGAGTTACTTTAAGAACTCTTGCCTTGAAGTGAGTTCCGATGCATGAGCAATTATGATGCATGTACATGGAAGCAGCAAGAATTGGATAGCATAATAGTAGGGATTAGACAAAATTTATAAGGAAAAAATAAAGCGGTCGCCCTTTCCTCCTTAATTTTGAAATTAATGCGTGTGTCCTAAATCTGGCAGAGGTTTGGCTATGCACGGGGTGCTACATGAGCATGAGGTTGGGGGTTTACTAATGCTTCCTAAAAAGCTCGGTCCCCAAACCTTCAAACCTCCGGCGTCCACCCCCGAAAGGGTGAACTCCATCTTTGGTTGGTGGTTCGAGCGAGGGAACTATCAAGAGACCATAGGCTCAGAAACTGACACAGTATTCGCCCACAGTCAATATACTATTCCCCCTTCTATCTAGAAGGCTAGTAGCCAGGTAATACATGCAAGATGCAAATGCAAGTGAGCGCACCCAGTGTGTGTGAAATTTTCGAAAACGGGAAAAAGGACCCAACAACACACATCACATCCTGTCCATTCATTCACATACATGGCAATAAATAAGACATGATACAAAAACGTGAACAAAGGTCCACCTACAAAAGACAAATGCAAAGAGTTAGTAACTTTTCGAAAAACTCAATGCAAGATAAAATGGATGGTCAATGCAAGAGCATAGATGTAAGCAATGAATGCAAGTGATATCACTTACTTGAAAATCATTTCGAAAAATAAGGTTTGCTATGGAAACTTGAAAAATTTGAAGAGTGGCCAAAATTGGACAAAGTAACCGGAGATTCTGGGTGAGTGAAGGGTAAAGAGACATATTAATGGCCTAACCCTCTAAGTGTCCTCAGTGGAGTCGCCAGCTGTCGCGCCCTAATTTTTGGGTGTCCAAGGTCCCTTCGGCTAGAGACCCTAAAGCACGAAACTTTGTCACTAGAACTCGTCCTCTTAGAAGGACAAGTGCGACTAGATTTGAAAATTGGTTTGACTAAGGGCTTTCAGAAAAATAGGAGTCGCCACATAACTTGATTAAGGTGAGTTAGGGTACCTAAAATTAAGTGTTAATTAGAAGATTAAATTTAGGATTTTTTGGAAAAGGTTTTGAAAACTCCCTCAAGCGAGGGTTTTTAAAGAAACAGGTTGTTTGGCAACCTTTGAAAAGATTTAAGTCCTTTTAAAAAATAACTCCATTTTGGTCATTTGAAAACAGAAATCTATGGTCTAGGGGTTGGTTATGTGTAGGGAAGATGTTGAATGGTGGAGTGTTTTGAAAATGATTTTGGATCCCTTAAGGGAGTTTTGGAAAAAAGCTTTCTCATGACTCAGGAGAACTTGAAAGTGTTTTGAAGTCTTGTTTTGAGAACCTTGGAGGAATGTTTTGATGAATTAGTTTTTTAAAGTGGTTTTTGAAAATGGCTAAAGATTTGGACTCCTAATATGGATAACCTTAGAGGTTATTCTTGATTTATCACTTTTCCTTGGAATCCTTAACCATGAGAAGGCTAGGGACACCTTAGGTTTGTGACCTTTTGAAAATCATTTTTGGAGATGTCTTGAAGATGGGGTGTAAGAACATTTGAAGAGTTTATGGAGTTGCTTTTTTAAAATCATGAGAGTAGGGGGTTTTTAAAAAAATAGGTTATGAGGATAATTTGAAAATTGAATGATCATTTAGAAAAGGGTTCAAAAGTTGGAACCTTGAAGCATATCAACCTATGTAGAGTTAGTTTATGGTTAAGGGTGACCTAAAATTAACTACCTTGGGTTAGGTTAACCTAGGGTTAAGATAACCTATGGTTAACTAACTTGGGTTAGGTTAACCTAGGGTTAAGATGACTTGGGGTTAGGTTAACCTAAGGTGAGTGAACTAGGGTCAAGTTAACCTAGAGTTGGTCAACTAGGGTCAAGTTAAACTAGGGTTGGATAACTAGGGTCAAGTTAACCTAGGGTTAGTGAACTAGGGTCAAGTTAACTTAAGGTTGGACTGGAAAATAGTTTTGTAAGTTGGTTTAATGCACTTTTGGAAATGGTTTGAAAAACAAAACATGTTATGCAATGGACTTTGGTAGACAACCCTTTTTAAGATCATTTCTATAAAAATTTTGACTCTAGCCAAGAGTAAGGTTTATATAGTTGGTGTTTGGAAACCATTCCAAGGAAGGTTTCCTTATGACCATTATAACCATAATTTTGACAAGACTATAAAGGGTCCAAAAATCAACATGACGACAACTTTTTGAAGCACCATTTTTAATGCAAAGATGGAGAGAATGCATTTTTGAAAATCATCTTTGGAGAAGGATTTTGAAAATCATTTTCCAAGGGAACCATTCCATCAAGAAAGGGTTCATATGGCCAAACAAAAGGAAGACCACTCAAGAGAGGGTTCCATGGGGCCATTCCAACCACTACACTTACGAGAATGGAAATCGTTAAAATTAGAGAATTAGAAAACAACCCTTATGCAAGTTAAAATGTCATGATGCCAAAGTGAGAGTTAGGGGGTTAGTAGGGGATCTTCTAAGGCATGATTTCTAAAGTCCCATCTTAAGCTTTAAGGAGCCAACTTTGGAATAATTTTTGAAAGAAATATAGAGTTTGGAAATGACATGGAGCCAAGAGTAATGTAAGCATTGTAGAACTTGGCAATAAGCATAAAAATGAAGCCAAGCACACAAGACATGATCAAAATAGTAATATGCAAGGGGTCATGATCACATACAAGGTTTTTAGGTTACACCACATAAACAAGGGGCTCCTTGGCCATACCATCTTAAAGTAGGCTTATGAAAGGTCCCCCTACACTGTGGCTCTCACTTGCTTTCCTGTAAGCATGATCTAAGAGCCCTCTTGGCTCAAGCAAACAAGAATGGGAGGTTGTAGATGGGGGTTAAAATAGAGAATAGCCTAAGTAGGCTAGGAGGGAGAAGAGAAGAGTGGGGAAAGATACAAATATAAAAGGGATACCACCTTTTGCCTTCAACACACTTGTGGTCTTCCAAGGATGCTTTGATTGGAGCTTGAATGACGTCAAGAAGGCTTAGAGGGCTGGTAGGGAGTGTTTGATGGCGTATAAGGCTTTATATGTGGAGTATATAGGTTTGGGGATGATGGAATCTAAGCTAAGTGTTGGAGGGATGAAGTGTGTATAGAGACTCGCAGTTCTGGTATTTGTAGAGATCCTAGAATAGGCTTGGTGCATGTACTACATGCGCCTGGCCAAAATTTGACCATGCGCATATAGGACATGCATAGGTATTGTTCCATTACCAGAATAACACGTGGCATCCCATGTACTGGATAAATCTCAACTGTTGATCAAAAATTGGTCAATCTCATCAAAATTTGAGCACATGTAGCATACGCTCCATCACCGGGAAGGTTCGTCCAAACTTTGTCTCGATAATTAAGTCAAGCGGGAAGGTTTCGGGGGAATCGGTCGTACTCGGGATGTTCTCCCAGGGCTTCCGGTGAACTTTTATGTTTTTGAAAAGTTTGAATTGTGTTTAGAAGCATGGGATATTGTCCCGGGAAACGTGCATAAAAAGTCACTTTTGCGGAGCATCTGTGATATGCTCTGAGGGTGTTCAAAGTGGCTGTTTTCGTTTCCTGTGATCGAGGCCTTCAAGAAGCGTTCCTTTCGATCGGACCATACCGATGGAAAGTACTCTGGAAATACTTTCGGGAATTCCCAGATTTACGTATTTCTCAAGTCGTTTGACGGTGCGTTTTAATCAAGGAATTGGGAAAAAAGTCAATCTTGGCGTAGCGTCCGCGAGACGCTCCAGGAGTTGTCGAAGGTAGCCATGTTTGAGCCATACGATGAAGGGCTTTGGGAGGCAATCTATCCGATCGAGCTATGTCGATGGAAAGATCTATGAAGGAGCTTTCGGGAATTCCATGATTTACGCATTTCTCAAGTCAGTTGACTGTGCATTATAACCGAAGAATCGGGAGAAAAGACAATTTAGGCGGAGCGTCTGCGAGATGCTCCAAGGAAATTTTATCGAGTCGTGTGAGTTTAGTGTCGTAGGGTCCTCCTTGAGTTAAACAAGGGTGTATGATGAAACCCTTTGCTCGAAATCCCAAGGCCGGTGCTCTGTCGGGGCATATTTGGGTTTCTAGGGGCAAAACGGTCATTTTGACCAAGATTGGCTGGAAATGGTCAGAAATGGTTTGGTGTGTTATGTTAAGTGTGTAGGGTTGTTCAAAGATGGTTTTGGAAGAGTCTTTTACCGTTCGGCGGGGTTTGTGCAGTGTCGAGGTGTTCAGGGGCAAAATGGTCATTTTGACTGGAGTGGGTCGGAATAGGACCAAATTTGGACCAAATGGTGTGTGAGGGACGCCTAATGGTTTAACAACATTTTGGAAGGATGGACTTATTGTTTTGAGGGATTTTAAACTTTTCCAAAACGTGCCTGGAGGCCCAAGGGGCAGGTTTGGCCATTTTTCACCAAGTTGGGCTAACAAGCACCAGTGTTGACCTAGGTGTTGGTTCCCGAGACCGCTCATTCTCAAAAAACTACCTTTATGGTGTTGATCTCTAAGAACGCCCAGTCTTAGAGAACTACCTGTAGGGGTGGTGCTAGTTCCTGAGAACGCCTAGTCCTAGAAAGCTACCTGGAATGGTGGTGTTAGTCTCTAAGAACACCCGGTCTCGGAGAACTACCAAATGACAGACATTCTACGTTGGCGGGCTAGTGGGCGCCAAAAGTGAACCTTCTGGAATTTGATGAGGTGTTAGTCCCCGAGATCGCCCGATCCCGAGAAGCTACCTGGATGGCGTTGGTTTCCAGGATCGCCGGGTCCGGAAAGCTGCCTGGAATAATGGTGCTTACGGCTCCAGCGGGTCCTTGTGGGCCTGAGAAGCAACTAGTTGGTTAGATCGGAGATTGAAAGGCTCATCTTGAACTTGCATGTGTTGTGGTGTTGGAAAACTTGGCCCGTCGGGCTGGAGATTGCCGAGCGGGCAAAAATGGGGTGCTTACGCCCCCGAAACACTTTAGATAGTGTTTCCAACCTTTAAGTCCTCTCATGAGCCATTCCAAATCCATTCCGGTGGTTTTCTGGTCTAGTTGATCATTTTGCCCTTAATAGCTCAATCGACCATCTTGATATTATTTTTCAAGCCTGCTACCTCCAGGACACTATTTCAAGGGTTTCTACTAACTTTTGGCCTTCCAGACCATTTCGGGTCTCCCAAAACATTCCCGGACCTTCCGGAGTTATACCTAGTGAAACCAAGCCAAAAATTGCGTGGTAGTCACTAATACAGGCGGCCAAATCTTTTGCCTTGTATATCAAGGGTCGAAAGATACATTGCTTGCCAACCTAAAACATTTCCTAAGTGGCTAGTGCCACTAGCAGTGGCGTCAAGCCAAAAGTTGGTCTAGCGCCACTCCTAGTGGTACCAATGGAAAAATTGCCATGGTGCCACTGCAACAGGCGTTAGGCTAATCTTTTGTCTATAAACACAAAGCCTCCCCCTGCGTAAAAAGGGTTCGGAAACTCAGTCCAAAAGCTCTGCTTTTTGAATTACAGAGCTCGAAGTCTCTCAAAACCCTAGCTCTCTTTAGTTTCCTCAAAACCCTAGCCCCTATACACTTAACCCTAACACTTATACACATTCCATACATTCATATACAAGCCTCCAAAGCCTCCATTGAAGACTCAAGGTCCTGTAACTTGGAAGCTCTCAAGGATCAAGCAAAGCAAAGTAAATAAAGCAAAACAAGAAGAAAACAAGGTAGCCTTTCTTTTATGTTTACGTACTTCCCCCATCGCTCTTCTTCCTCTTAACCCACTTGGGTTTTCTTTTATTTTAATCCCCAATCTTCTTTCCCCCCCCCCCCCCCCCCCCTTTCTTGCATGCTTGAAATGAGGGATTCCCCGATTAAAGTGTTGAAAGGATTGTTGAAAGTCACAGTATCAGGGGCTTTCTTCTAATTCAACCTTAGACCATGTGGATTCGACCCCCTTAATTATGTGGTAAAACCAACCTTGTATGCTCACGACCTTACTTGTATTATGCATGCGATATTCATATATCCACGTCAAAATTGTTTTTAAAGGTTGTTTTCAAAGTTTGCATCAAAATCATCTTTCAATCTTGCATTCAAAATCTCTTTTTCAAATCTTATTTTCGTAATCACAATCTTAAGGTGATTCAAGTCATTCCATGGTTAGGGTTATTTTAAGAAAGTGTTATGTTCATTGTGACCATCAAGGTCCCTATTTTGGGTATAAACACTAAGTTATTTTTCATCAAAACCACCATCTTAAGATGATTCTAGCTATTCCATGATTAGGGTTGTTTTAGGAAAGTGTGATATTCAATGTGATCATATTGGTCCATATTTCAAATCAATATTGTTTTCAAAACCACCAACTTAGAATGGTTCTAATCTCTTCATGATTAGAATCGTTTTAGAAAAGTGAGACATTCAAAAGATTTTAAAAGTCAATATTCAAATCATTCTCCAAATTGCTTTTGAAGCTTCTTGCCAAAAAGCTCACTTCAAAAATCTATTCTCTAAAAACTCTTTTGAAACTTCCTCCCAAAAACTTTCTTTCTAAAAACTCTCTTGAAATCTCCTTCCTAGAACCTTTCTTCAAAAGGTCTACTTCCCAAAAACTCTTTTTTTTAGAATCCAAGTCAAGTCCTAGATTCCATGGTTAGGAAACCCTAATTTTCTTTCCTAAAAACATGACTTCCAATTTTGCCTCAAATCATAGATTTCCAAAACCTCTATTTTCTACATCAAATCTTAGATTGTCAAAATCACTTTTTCTACACCAAAATCATAGCTTTTCAAATCCAAAATTTTCAAAATTCAACCTTTCCAATTTCATGTCAAAACCAATATTTCAAATTATGAAACTAGATCAAATATTCCCATTTAGGAAACTAAATCAAATATTTTAATTTTAGAAACCAAATCAAATCATCTCTTTTTAGAAATAAAATCTAATCTTCTATTTTATGAAATAGGAATCAAATCTTTCTTAATTCAAACATTTCGTAATTCCAACCTTTTTAAATTTCAAAACTTTCCAAATTCCAAATTTTTTCAAAGTTGGAATCTTTCTAAATTCAAGACTTTCCTAAAATAAAACTTTCTTAAAATTAAATTTTCTTAAAATGAAACTTTCCTAACTTGGCGCTTTCCTAAAATGGGACTTTCCTATTTTGAAACTTTTCAAAGTCCAATCTTTCTTAAACTCTAACTTTCCAAATCATTTCAAGTTAAGTATTTTCAAATTAAATCAAATCTCTTTTAAAATTTTCCTAAATCCAACTTTCTAAAATCGAACTTTTCAAATCTAAATCAAATCATTTCCAATTCAACTTCATGTTCCAATCTTAGGTAACCTAAACCCTAGTTCAACCCTAACGCTAAAATTAGGAAGCTTCAACCTCTTTTCTAAAACTCCTTTCTAAACCGAGATGGTTTTCTAACCTCAATCTAAGTTAAAATATTTTCAAAACTCAATTCTATCTTTCCTAAGTCAAGTCCAATTTTTCTTTCCAAGTTCAAATCCTTTTTCAAGTCTAAGCTCAATTTCAAATCAAATCTTGATTTCATATCTTCTATTCTAAGTTCAAATCAAATCCTTTTTCAAATCAAACTCTTTTCGAATCAAATCTTTTCAAATCATACTTTTCAAACCTCAAAGTGTCTATTTTCAATCTGACTCTCTTTGTTCGAACTACAACTGACTTGATTTTTAAAAAGGGATACATAAGCAACCCTCATGGTTGCAGTCATAACCTTTTTCGAGTTTCTAATTCTACAACCTTTTTCAAACTTCCAATTTCATGATCTATTTTAAGTTTTCTAATTCCACAATCTATTTTCAAATCTCCAATTTGAATTTCTAAAACCCTCTTTCAAACTTCAAATCAAGTCTTTTTAAATCTTCTTTGAAAATTAAATCTTTCTTTTCAAATCTACTTCTAAAATCAAAACTTTTTTCTTGCATTTACATATCATGCATCATATAGTTATTTTTTAAAATGGATAGTTTTGGACATTTATTGAACAAAGATTCTAAATGAGTGAACTTAAGGTGAATAGACATGTAGGTACCGCAATGGCGGGGTAGGATGATGGCTTAGTGCGTCTTCCCTATATATAACCAACCTTTGAACCTAGAATCACTGTTTTCAAAGACCAAAATAGAGTTATTTTCAAAAATGGCTTAAATATTTTCAAAGGTTGCTAAACAACTAATTTTTTTAAGAACCCTCTCTTGAGGTAGTTTTCAACATCTTATTAAAAACCCTAAGTATAATTTTCAGATTGTGCTTAGTTTTAGGAGACCTAACTCACCTTAATCAAGTTTGTGGTAACTCCAAAACCTTTTCCAAAAGCCCTTAATCAAATCAATTTCAAATTCAAACCTAGTTGCACTCGTCCTTCTAGGAGGATGAGTTCTAACAAGAGAGTACCGTGTTTTTCTCACTTATGCGTATTTTTCTCGAGTGCGAAAAATAGGGGCGTGACACACGGGTGGCAAAAATGATTTAAATGAAAAAAAAAAGAGAGAGAAAAAGGTTAGCTCTCCAGATTAGCAATCCAAGTAACAGCAACAAAACAAGCCAAAGCAAAATAGCAAAGTCTCACACCTCAACAATGGGTCAAGAGATGCCAACCGATGGAAAACCTACATTGGTAACAAATTTCTAAACTCAGCATGACAAAGTAATAGGCATGAATATCTCAAGTCATTTATTAAAAATTAGTCTGTTTTATCTTGATATTGCTAATAAAATGCTGAGATAGGTGTAAGTGCAAGGGACATCTCCCTAAGCTTTCTTAAGATCTAAGGTGTCCTTAAGCCTAACATCCTGATGTCGCAACCTGACAAAGCTCAATATCCAACATCTAGCTATCCAGAACATTCAACTATCCAGAGCATTCAGTTACCCAGAGTATCCTACTGTCCATAAGCATCCAACCATTCAAAGTATAACCCAACTAGGGCAGGTTAGAAACCCAAAGTCTCCAGCACAACTTAACTCATAAGAATTCCATCTCGGCAAACCACACTGACTAGTCATTATCAAAGCAATTCTCTAACTCCATAAGGTGTGTCCCTGTGCATTACATAGCTTAGTGATCATAATTCTCAGTGTTTCGATCTCCAGCACAGTGCCAAAGCCTTCTACAAATCAACATAAGGCAACTAACTTTAACTCAGCTAGCAAGTCAACATAGCTCCTAGATAAGAGCCTAAACTATCTACAGCCTCACTGGAAGAGAGATTAAATTATCTATGTTGCTCCTAGACTGCTCCGCTTAGTCAACAAAGTCAGCCCCATCAACCTGAGCCGTGATCCTACCCTCTATAGCTGATAAGAAACAGAGAATGGGCAATGACCCACCCTTGACATCCCAATCAACCTTGAATCAATATTTCTCAAATCATGAAACCTAGAGCAATACCCCACCCTTGGCATCCCAATCAACCTTGAATCAATATTTCTCAAATCATGAAACCTGGAGCAATACCCCATCCTATACCTCCCTTCCAAACTAGTTAATCCATTCAAAATGAACAGGCCAAAAATGATCTCACTCTGCCTAGAAGCTAACTCGAGAGAAGCATTACCCCTCCAGAGACATGTCAACAAGAATTCTACCATATCTTCAAAAATTAAAACTTAATAGTCAAGTCAACATCCTACATTCGAACCCCAAGAGAATCCAATCAAAGATAAACCGATGTCTTCTCCTTCAAATTCCAAGGTAAGAGAGTCACAAGCATGAAGCAGTCTCCTATGGTGCCCAGCGCTCAGTTTTGTCGAGAAGCCTCCCAACCAGCAATTCCACCATGGCCCCTTTAAAAAGCTACCTCAACCTCAACCTTAGCAATCAACTCTGATAGGGGCAGCCTTAACATCTTCAATAGCCTCATCTAGGGCATCCTTTACAGTAGCCTTAGTTAGGCCACCCTCCCCTCATCAGTAGCACTTATCCTTTACATGACCAAAGCAAATCTCGTTATTGCCTCCAGCGTAGATCATTGTCTCCTGCATCAGCCACTTAAACAAGCCCCAGCTCAGACTCAACGTCAATCAATGTGGTCATTCGAGCATGCCAATCATCCCTATCAATCCAGTTATCAACAGCAGTAATCCTCTCCTAGGCCAGAGTAGCTCTCGTCATCGCCAATCTAGCTTTCAGTTGTGCCCCCTCAACTCCAGATTCAATCAGCAAGGTAACCTCTTTTGAGTTAATCATCCCGAAAGTAAGGTAGAGAAAAAGAGAAAACGTAAGAACTCATCAATCCGAAGAATATGTAAGTAAAGAAAAGAAAGAGAGAGAGAGAGAGAGAGAGAGAGAGAGAGAGAGAGAGAGAGAGAGAGAGAGAGAGAGAGAAAGAATATGCACAAAAAAGGAAAAAAGGAAAGAAAAAGAAAAGAAAAAGAAAAGAGAAAAAAGGGAAGAAAAGAATCTTAAGTTTCAAGTTGAATTGAATTTTATACACTGTTTTTTCAAAAAGTTTCAACTTTCAACTTCAAATGATTTTTCTAAACTTTCCCCTTCAAAAGATTTCAAATTTCAAGTCAAAACAAATTTTCTAAACATTTTGCTTTAAAAAAAAGTCAAAAATTTAAAGTTTCAAGATAAAACAAATTTCGTAAACATTTTGCTTTCAAAAAAACATCAAAAGTCTAGAGTCAAAGTGAATTTTCTACATATTTTTGTCTTTAAAGAAAAATTTTGCATCAAAATGAATTTTCGATACATTTTTCTTCAAAAAATTTCAAGTTTCAAATCAAAATGAATTTTCTATACATTTTGTCTTAAAAAAATTTAAGTTTTGAGTCAAAATGAATTTTCTACACATTTTGTCTTAAAAAAATTTTAAATTTCAAGTCAAAATGAATTTTTGATACATTTTTTCTTCAAAAAATTTAAGTTTTGTGTCAAAATGAATTTTCTACGCATTTTGTCTTCAAAAAATTCAAGTTTTGAGTCAAAATGAATTTTCTACACATTTTGTCTTAAAAAAAATTTCAAATTTCAAGTGAAAATGAATTTTCTATACATTTTGTCTTCAAAAAATTTAAGTTTCTAGCCAAAATGAATTTTCTACACATTTTGTCTTTAAAAAACTTCAAAATTTTAAGTTTGGAGTCAAAATGAATTTTTTATACATTTTGTCTTCAAAAAATTCAAGTTTGGAGTCAAAATAAATTTTCTACACATTTTGTCTGAAAAAAAACTTCAAAATTTCAAGTTTCAAGTCAAAATAAATTTTTTATACATTTTGTCTTAAAAAAATTCAAGTTTCAAGTCAAAATGAATTTTCTATACATTTTGTCTTCAAAAATTTTAAGTTTCAAGTCAAAATGAATTTTCTACACATTATCTTAAAAAAAATTCAAGTTTAAAGTCAAAATGAATTTTCTATACATTTTGTCTTCAAAAATTTTAAGTTTCAAGTCAAAATGAATTTTCTACACATTGTCTTAAAAAAAATTCAAGTTTAAAGTCAAAATGAATTTTCTATACATTTTGTCCAAATTTAAATCAAAATAGTTTCCAAACTTTTTCCTTCTAAGAGTTTATCTTCAAAATCAATTACTAGGTCTCTTAACCTTCCCTTTCCAAAGTTATTTTAAAATCAAAATCCAAAGTTCGTGTCAAAATTAAATCTCAAAAGGTTTCAATTAAAATCCATCTCAAAACTTTTCTAAGCTTATTCTTCAAAAGATTTCTACTCCAATCAAATTTAAAGATTTTTTAAAAATTCTTCCTCCAAATAGTCTTCTTCAAAATCAATCCTAAAAAATTTTCAAGGTTTCAATCCTTAAAAATTCCTCCTTTCAAAATTTTTATCAATGTTAAAGTTTTCTAAATTCAAAATCAGTTTTCAAAGATTTCCTAAGCTTTTTGCTCAAAGGTTTTATTCAAAATTCCATTTTTAAAAATTTTCCTAAGTTTTTCTTCCAAAAAAGTTTTCTTTTAGGCTCTCCTGAATTTCTCAGGGTCTTCTCTACCAAAAAGACCCAACATTCAAAGGTTTTATCTCTTTTTCTTTCAAAAATATTTTATTTAAAAAATTATCAACCCTTTATTCATTTCAAAATAACTTCAACTGAGTTGCTCAGAGTCTTTTCTATCAAAAAGGTCCCACTCTCAAGGCTTTTTTAACTTTTTCCTTCAAAAAGTTTTACTTCAAAAATACCTTTCAAGGTTTTCTAATTTCTTCCTTCAAAAAAAAAAAAAAATTCACTTCAAAAAACACTCCCCAATTTTTCAAAATGTTTTCTTTCAAAAAGTTTAATCTTAAAAACATTTCTCAAGTTTCCTGAGCTTTATCCTGCCAAAAACTCCGTCCTAGAAAAATGTTCCAAAGGTTTTCAAACTTTCTTCCTTCAAAAGTTTTATTCTCAAAAACATTTCGTAGGTTTTCTGAGTTTTTTCCTTCAAAAGCCTTATTTTCAAATTTTTTGGGTTTCAAGCTTTCACCTCCAAAGGCCTATTTTCCAAATTCTAAGTTTTCAAACTTTTTCCTCAAAAGTTTTATTCCAAGATTTTCTAAAACCCTTCTAATTCAAATCTAAATAAATCTATTTCAAAAAGCAATTTCAAAATCATTTCAAACCATCAAACTCAATTTCAAAATCAAGTTTTCGCACTATCAGATTTCAAAAATCAAGACAATCCAATTTTCAAACTTAAAATTCCAAATTCTAACTATTCCATCCCTCTGATCGCCTCGCGGTTAACGTGGAACTTTTGCTTTATCGTTTTCTGTCTTCGACAAGCAAAGATAGAAAAAAGAAGGGCAGCTGTAAGCACCCCATTTTTGCCTGCTCAGCAATCTCCGGCCTAGCCGAACTCACATTCAAACCGACACATACACATTCAAGTTCAAACTAGTTGTCCAGACTCAAATCTAATCAATCAATCGCTTCGCGGGCACAATAGAGGCAAAATATCCAAAATACCCTTGGGATATTGCTCAATCCATTTTTAGATGTCACATCTTCCTAAAAACGATAAGTCCCTATTTCAATCTCAAACTCAATTCCAATTTCAATTCCAATCTAGACCAATCAAACTCAAACAAGCACGTCTTTCGAGAAAGCTAATCCCTTAGGCAGTAAGTCTATCCAGTCCGGCATGTTTATCAAGAAAACTGCTCGGAACAGTAAGTCCCTTCAAATTTGTCGACCGAGACGAAACCCAAGTCCCCGAGATGGTAGAATGGTTCACTTCTAGCACCTGCTAGCCCACCAATGTAGAATATTCGTTATTTGACACATCTTTTGAGAAAGTTAATCCCTCACACAATAAGTCAATCTAGCAGCTTTCTGAGATCAAGCAGTATCTAGAATGAACTCACACTGTCAGAGTGACAGAAACACTCGCAAATATCGCAACCGTTATAGTGGCAGAAACACTCACAAACAAGTCTACATTGGGAATTGCCAACAAAACCCATATGTGACGGGACCAAACTCGCCTTTTGGCCATGACACGTTTACCGAACGATAGGATCCCTTTGGAAACCAACTCGTCACACACCGTCAGAGTAATAGAAACACTCAAAACTCGGGTCAACACCAGTGCCTGCTAGCCCACTCTAGTGAAAAATGATCAACAGCCCCTTAGGCCCTTTCTAGCACGCTTCTCGAGGATGTATCTAAGTCCTCAGAGCAGCCCCCGGCATAAAAAGGATCTGAAAACACAATTAGAAACTCTATCTTTCTAAAATCATAGCTCGAAATCTCTCCAAACCCTAACCCTTTCAAGCCTCTTCAAGCCCTAACCTCTATACACTTAAACCCTAGCCTCTATACACTTCCTACACTCAAACACAAGCCTCCAAAGTATCCATTGAAGAGTCAAGTGCTGCAACTTAAAAAACTCTCAAGGTTCAAGCAAGTAAGGCAAATAAAGCAAGCAAAGCAAGAAAAATTCAAGGTAGGCTTTTGATTTACTTTTTTATAATCCTCATTATCTCTTCTGCTTCCAAATTCACTTGGTTTTTTTTCTATTTTAATTTACATCTTCTTCCTCCCCTTCTTGCATGCTTGAAACAAGGGGCTCCCTGGTTCCTGCCTAGGAAGGACTGTTGAAGGTCACCGTGCTAGAGGCTTTCTTCTAGTTCAACCTTTGATGGTATGGGTTCGGCCTCTTTGATTATGTGGTGAAGCCTAACCTTGTATGTTCACAACCATTTTGCATTGTGCATGTCATATTTTCAAATTTGCATCAAAACTTTTTTTTCAAAATTTGCATTCAAAATCTTGTTTTTTCAAAATTACACTCCTAAAGTGATTCTAGTCATTCCATAGTTAGGGTTGTTTTAGGAAAATATTGTAATCAATGTGACAATCAAGGTCCATATTTTGGGTGTAAACCCTAATTTGTTTTTATCAAAATCACAATCTTAAAATGATTCTAGTTATTCCATGGTTAGGGTTGTTTTAGGAAGATGTGATATTCAATGTGGTCATTATGGTCTATATTTCAAATCTTTTTTATTTTCAAAACCACAACTTTAGAATGGTTTTAATCTTCTTATGGTTAGAATCATTTTATGAAAGTGAGATATTTTAAAGACTTGTAAAAACCCATATTCAAACCTCTATCCAAGTTGTTTTGCAAATCTCTTGTCTAAAAACTCTTTTCAAATATTGCTTTCCAAAAACTTTTTCTCTTGGAGTCTAAGTCAAAACCCTAAAATTCATTATTAGGAAACCCTAACTCCTTTCTTAAAGTCATGATTTCCTATTTTGCTTCAAACCATAGGTTTCCAAAACTTCTTTTTCTACATCAAATCATAGATTTTTAAATTCAAGATTTTCAAAATCAAACTTTTCCAATTCCATATCAAATCCAATCTTCCAATGTAAGGAACTAGATCAAATCTTCCCATTTAGGAAACCAAATCAAATCCTCTAATTTTGAAAACAAATCAAATCATCTATTTTTTAAAATAAAATCCAATCTTCAACTTTAGGAAATCTTTCTTAACTCAAACCTTTCCTAAATTCAACCATTTCTAAATCTCAACTTTCCTAATTTCAAGTTTTCAAATCTCTCCCAAATTCAAATTTTCAAATCTTTCCAAAGTTCAAAGCTTTTCAAAATCAAATCTTTCCAAAATCAATACTTTCCTAAAATGAAAGCTTTTTTAAAGTGAAACTTTCTTAATTTGGCATTTTCTTAAAATGAAACTTTCTTAATTCAAAACTTTCCTAAATTCAGTCTTTCCTAAACCTTAACTTTCTAAATTCTTTCAGATCAAATATTCAAGTAAAATCTTTTCCAGCCATTCTAAGTCAAGTGTTTCTAAATTAAATCAAATCCTTTCCAATCTTTTCTAAATCCCATCTTTCCCAATTCTAAGTTTTCTAAAATCAAAACTTTGCTTAATCAAGCTTGTCAAGTCTAAAACAAATCTTCTTATTTCGAGTCCATGCTTTAACCTTAAGTTACCTAAACCTTAAGATACTTAAACCCTGGTTCAACCCTAACCTTAAAGTTAGGAAGTTTCAACTCTTTTCTAAACCTCTCTTTCTAAACTAAGATGGTTTTCAAACTTCAATTTAAGTCAAAATGTTTTCAAAGCTCAACTCAATCTTTCCTAAATCAAGTCCAAGTTTTCCTTCAAAGTTCAATCGTTTCAAATCAAAATCAATTTCAAAATCCTCAAGTTCAATTTCAAATCAAAGTCTAATTTCAAATCTTCCATTCAAAGTTCAAATCAAACATTTCAAAAACCTCAATGTGTTTATTTTCAATCGGACTCTTGTCTGAACTACGACTGACATGATTCCCAATAAAGGGATGCGTAGATAACCCTTATGGGTGCAGTCACAACCTTTTTCAAATTCACGACCCTTTTTCAAGTTTTCAATTCTATAGCATTTTTCAAACTTCCAATTCTACAAACTTTTTTAAGTTTTCAATTCCATAATCTATTTAAAGTTTCTAATTCCACAACCTTTTTCAAGTTCCATAACCTTTTTCAAGCTTTAAATCCTCTTTTTAAATCTATTTTCAAAATCAAAATCTTTTCTTGCACTTTCATGTCATGCATCATATCAAACCTTTTTCTAAAATTCTTTTCAAAGTGGATATAGTTGGACAATGGATAATTGAAAATTCTAAATGAGTGGACCTATGGTGAATAAATATATAGGTATCGTAAAGGCAGGATAGGGTGATGATCTTAGGATATCTTCCCTATATGTAACCAACCTCTCCACATAGAATCACTATTTTCAATGACCAAAAACAGAGTTATTTTTCAAAAAGGGCTTAAATCTTTTCAAAAGTTGTCAAACAACCTGTTTTCTTAAAAATCCTCTCTTGAGGAAGTTTTTCAAAACCTTTTCAAAAACTTTAAGTTTAATCTTTGGATTACACTTAGTTTTAGGTGACCTAACTCACTTTAACAAAGTTAGGTGGTGACTCTAAACCTTTTGCCAAAAGCCCTTAATTAAATCAATTTCAAATTCAAACTTAGTTGAACTCGTCCTTCTAGGGGGATGAGTTCTAATGAGAGAGTACTGTGTTTTTCTCACTTACTTTCTCGAGTGTGAAAAATCGGGGCACGACACTTCCTTGATCTATTACCAACCTTTTTACATTACAATCTCCCAATCATAGCATTACAACCAGCACATCATTGTGTGGTAGTTACACCCCTGCCAGTTTATTATCGATGAAGGTTATGACCTCAACACTGCTGCCGACCTTTACCTTTTTATTTGAGGCTTCCAACTGCATGACCTACCTGAGGTGTGCTACTTTTTGGATCTCCGCTTGGTATCTGTGTGGGTCTACAGTTGCAGATTCTGCCGATCCATGGAGAACATTGATTATTCGAGCAGGTTCAGTTCTGGCTTCTTTTGTGGAATGGCTTCCTACTTTGTTTGCTCTACCTCCTGCTTCATTTTTTCTTGGTTAATATTTTGGTCAAGGTGTCCTGCCTTTGCCAATTCCTCCAAATGGTTCTTAAGTTTTCGACAATTCTCCGTCTGATGCCCCTTTTCCTTGTGGTAAGAACATAACTTTCTTTGGTCTCGGGCGACATGGTCTCCTCCCAACTTTGGGAGCCACTTAAAGAAGGGCTTGTCTCATAATTGGGGCAAAATCTTGTTTATTGGGTCCTTAAAGACTATATTGACCCCCTATGTAGCTTTCTTGCCCCGACTGTTATTTTTGTTCTCCTCACATCTAGGCTTTTTGCTTTCACGCTTATCTTTTTTCTCGGTCTTCTTGCCGATCTTCTCCTGTGTTAGTTGTGCTAGATCCTCTTCCACACGAGCATATTGTTCAATTCTCAACATCAGGTCATGTATTCGGGTGACTGGTTTCTTCATAAGGAATTGCCTCAACCGGTGTTCTCTGGGAAGGCCGATCTTGAACTGTGCAATAGACAGCTGCTCATTGCAGTCCTCTATTCATTATAAGCCTCTGAGTATCTCCATGCTTATGCCCATAACCCCTCATCATCTTTCTTCTGCAAGGTTAGCACGTATTCCACCTCCTTCGACTGCTTGTTGTTTGCTATAAAACAATTTGTAAATAGCTCAGCATGTTGTCTCCAGCTTAAAACTTATTTGGACTGTAGCTTATCGAACCATCATAGAGCTACCTCTCCCAGGCTTGAAGGAAAAACTCGGCACATGAGTGAATTGTCATAGGTTCATAGTGTCATCTTCTACTTATAGTGCCAAACATAAGTAATGGGATCTAACTTCCTACCATAAGGGGTAAACTTTGGTGGGGCAAACTTTCTGGGGGATCGACATGTCTCAATCTCTTCTGTGAAGGGGTGGAAGCAATCTGGTCCAGGCCTCTTCTGGGAATATCCTAGACTATTCGTCCCTCATGGTGCTTATCCTAGTTGCCGAGCCAGTTGTTCAACCATTTGTCCCAATCTTGCTACTCTTGCTCGACCCTTGCCAGGTCTCTAACTAGTGTCCGATTCCTTCATGGCTGCCTATCTTCTTGTCGATCCATGTAATGCCCTATACTAGTTGTATAGCTCCTTGTTGGGCGTGCGGCCGGAGGGCTCATGTTTCTTGAATTCGTCATCCTTCTCTATCGCCGATGTGGGGATCTCTCAGGTACTCTTCCATCTCGTCTAGCAATTGCTTCCCTCATTGCTTTAATCGTTGACCTGAGGTAGGCAATATCTTCATCCTCTTGTCAGAGGTCCCGTTCAGTTGTTCAGAACGATAAATTGTTGGGAATGCAGCCACTGGATGGTGATGGATTCAAATTCCTGCAATGATTCCTTTAGCAGTTTGGATTTCGAGCATACTATGAAGCCCATCCTAGACCCTCCTGTCCTTCCAGCTAGTTGCCTTCAGGGAATAATATCTCCGATTTGATAAAAAATTACAAAAGAAAAAAGTTAAAAATGGTTTCATATTAACCTATGCAACATTAAAAAATTTGCTTATGGGTCATTTAAGTTACTAATGCTAGATAACTTCATCACTTTTAAATAATTAAAAGTATATGAATTACTCTTTAATTGAAAAAAATAAACATTATAACTTAAATTTCATTGGGGCTTGCCAAAATTTTTCTTTATTTTAATTATTGTTTTTAAACATATTTGAAGAGATGTGAATGATGAGTATTTCAAATTGAAAGCAAATTGACCAATAATAAGAGATTTTTTAAATAACAAAATAATAAATGATACATGATTAATAAATTTGTGACGTGTTTTTCCTATCATAAGAACTTAAATTACTTTTATTTTTATTAAAGATTTCATGAAAGCATATACTTTTACTTTCTATTAAGGATTAGTAAATTTTTGCTAAAACTAAGATAATCTTATGTTATTTTGTAAAGTTTTACATAAAATTCAAAAATATTAGAATTGTTGTCTTTACATTTCAAATGTCTTACAATTTTAGAAAGTTTTTCTTTAAATGAAAAAGGATATTAGTATTGTTATTTTCAATTTTCTTAAAATTTTCTCTTATAATTTTAGATCAAAACTATCCAATTTTGTATTTAAATCCTTTTAATTTTTCTTTTTAGATATACAGATATCAATAAATCTATAGTATAAAATTTTGCAATTGTTATGAGGCCATTGAGACTAAAACATTCAACTCTTTATTTTTACTTTTTAATTTTTATATTATCATGTTTAGAAAAATAGAATATTTTGAAGGCACTAAAAATATAAAAAAAGAAAAAAGTTAAAAATGGTTTCATATTAACCTACACAAAATTAAAAAATTTGCATATGAATCATTTCAGTTACTAATGCTAGATAAATTTGTCACTTTTAAATTCTTATAAGTATATGAATTACTCTTTAATTGAAAATAATAAATATCATAACTTAAATTTCATTGGGGCTTGCCAAAATTTTTCTTTATTTTGATTATTGTTTTTAAACATATTTGAAGAGATGTGATTGATGTATATTTCAAATCGAAAGCAAATTGACCAACAATAAGAGACTTTTTAAATAAAAAAATCATAAATAATACATGATTAATAAATTTGTGACATGTTTTTTTTTATATTGTAGGAACTTAGATTACTTTTATTTTTATTGAAAATTTCGTGAAGAGCATATCTAAAGGAATTTTGATAAACTTCTCATATTAATCAAAAGTCAATATAAAAAAAATTTAAAGATAATCCATTAAGTTCAAAAGTTAAATCAGGACTTTTGGCTTCAAAGACATTATAATCAATTGTTATGGGATATCTATAATCAATAGTTATGGGATATCTATGATCAATAGTTATGGATAGCTATAACATGAATACTGATAATATATATAAAATTGGGGAGAGAAACTTTAGAATTATTTTGATTGTTGTTTTCTATTTATAATTTCTTTAGAATTTTTTAATTGATCAAAATTGGAGATCATATAGTTGAGGGCATGAAATCCAAGAAGGTAAGATACTAAGATTAAAAAATAAAATTTCAGGTATAGTTTTTTTTTTCATTTTAAATAGTTCACTTATCCAGTCCTAATTTGGAGCCACAAAATTAGACATTTTGGAATAGAAACATTTATGGCAATGCCTAATAAATACTTTTCTAAATTTTGATATGATAATATAAAAATTAAAAAATAAAAATAAAGAGTTGAATGCTTTAATCTCAATGGCCTCATAAGAAATGCAAAATTTGATAGTATAAATTTATTGATATTTGTATTTCTAAAAAGAAAAATTAAAAGGATCTAAATACAAAATTGGATAGTTTTGATCTAAAATTATAAGAGAAAATTTTAAGGAAATTAAAAATAACAATACTACTGTCCTTTTTCATTTAAAGAAGAAATTTCTAAATTTTTAAGATATTTGAAATGTAAAGATAACAATTCTAATATTTTTGAATTTTAGGTAAAACTTTCCAAGGTAATATAAAATTACCTTAGTTTTAGCTAAGTTTACTAATTCTTAATAGAAAGTAAAAGTTTTTATATTTTATGGTTAAACCAATGCTATTATAACACATGTAATATTAGTAATTTAAAAATTTTTAAAACTAAAAAAATTAGATTGAGTCTTTCTACATCAATGATCTAACAACCAATTGTTATAATATATAGTATAAATACTAATTTACTAGAGCAAAAGAAATAAAAATTAAAAAAAATACATCGGTTTCATCCTAGGTCACACAATCCGTGTGTACACTATGCGGCACTGCGCGCGGATCGGCGAATTGAGGAGTAAATCGGGTTAAAATCGCTAAATGCCTCGGCAAATTCGTGAGGAAAACCACACTGTATAACAGTCCGCAAATGTATTCCGCGCTAGATTTGAGGGCACTGAGAAATCAAAATATATAGTGCAAAGATACGAGCCTCTGCCAACCAGAAACGAGAAAGGCTTTTAGACCAAAGTACGATGGTCGCCCTCGTGTAGCATTTGTCTCCTTTTTTATTTTATTACATTTCTTTGAATTTACTATAGAGATACATGAAAATGAAACATAAAAAATTAAAATCACTTAAATACATTATATAAATATACAAATATATGTATTTATTTAAATATATATACACACTCTGCTCTTATTTTTAATTCTTTTGATAAAAGATGCTCTTGCGCATTTACTTTGCACAAGGAGATCAATCTTTTTTTCATTCAAACACTAATGCTATGATTGGCCTTTGAATTTTTTGAAAAACATACAAAAACAAATAAATGAAATTATTTGTAATTGTTTAATTTTTATGTAGTAGTAAGAAATAATTTTTTAATTAATACTAATTCATTTTATTCTCATTTTCTTAGCCAACCAAATAAACACAAATAATTTAGTTTTTCTGACTTTATGTTTCTTTTTTTTATGATTTTTTTTTCTCTTAACAAATTATAGAACGAAACAAAGCATAAATTCATATTGAACGACCTACAAAACTGAACTTCTAATCGAAGATGCACTTGGTCACTATATTAGTCTTCACATCCTTGTTGCTAACTATATCCGTATATCGATCATAAGTTTCTTTATAACTCGTGTTTTGCTTGATGATAGCTAACAAGAAAATATATGTAAGTGGGAGTTTTACAATCCGAATTCCTAACGAAGAGAGAGAGAGAGAGAGAGAGAGCGAAGGGTCGCTGGACAAGAAATTGAATGAAGGTAATAAATGAGGTAGCGGACTGTGAACTTCCCGTTTGCCTAATGTGAAACAAGATCCAGCTCATTGCTGAGGTGGGCCAATGGAATGCACACTTCTATTTCTAATTGCATAAATTGACTTTAGAGGATCCTGTTCCGAAAAAAGGAGGACAAAACACCGAAGCAGGAAGTCTTTGTAAAGAAGTTTATCAAATATTGAACAAGATATCCTCTACTAGCCGTCCGATCATGTTGAATGAAGATCCACCGTCCATCAGTGCCCTCCTACTGTTCTGGCCCATCGCTTTCACCTTCTGTCTCACCTGGATGTCACTTAACATAACACACCTCACCGCCCTTTCAATTTCATTGGCCATCACAATATCATCACAGTCGTTCCGATAGTCCAATCTCATCTCCACAGCTAATCCCAACTCTTTGACCATAGTGAATGCGTTCAGCTGTTGCTCAGCGTACATTGGCCACGTTACAATCGGTACACCGTGCCACACGCTCTCCAAGATCGAGTTCCAACCGCAATGCGACACGAACCCTCCGATCGATTTGTGGGCCAGGACCTCCACTTGGGGGACCCACCCAGAAACCACTCCCTTTCCTTTGGTCCGTTCCATGAATCCATCTGGCAAGATCTCCTCCGGATTGGTGCAATCTCTCGGCATGGCAATCTCACCCTTATTTGGGGGTTGACGCATGGACCACAAGAACCTGTGTCCGCTGCGCTCGAGCCCATGAGCTATCTCTCTCAGCTGGGGTGCACCAAATGTCCCCATGCTGCCGAAGCACAAGAACACCACTGACGATGGAGGTTGGTCATCAAGCCATTTGATGATGCTGTCACAGTCGGCTCCCTGAGAAGCCTGATGAGCCTGACCCTTGAGATCAATCACTGGTCCGACGGTGTAGATTGGTGGGGTTTGGCTGTCAGAAAAGGAGTTAAGAGCATAGAATTCTAGCTCGGAGAATGTATTTACGATAATACCCGTCGTGTCCCTGAACCTTTTCGCAAGCTTTGTATACGTAGAATAACCACCCTCCTTGTTGAATACCGCCGAAGGCAAAACTCGAGCAGGGACTGAGTTGACAAAACCCGGCATAAACGACTCAGGCTCGGAGTCACTGAACTCAGTGCCGATCTGGTCATGGCGAGTTGGGAGGTAGAGCATGAGGCCAAGAAATGCCAAACCGGAGGTCAAGAACAAATAAGAAGGAAGATCCAGTTCCTTGCCAACGTCAACCATGGAGGTGCAAAAGAAATCAAGGACTAACCCAGCGACTCGGATTGAGTTTGACCTGGATCGAGTTGAGATGAGGTTGCTGACAACGTCTTTGACGTGGGACCTGTGACTCTCGATAAAAACAGTTACATAGTTTTCTGGGGATTTCATGAGTTCAAACGGAGGTGGGTCGATCAGAGGGAGGTCAATGAGTTGGATTCGTGGTTCGTCGGAGGCGAGTGATTTGGTGTAGGCATCTGTATTTGGGACGAACAGTGGCTTCATGACAATGATGGTGATTGAGATTCTTCGATCGTTTCTGTCAATTAACCGCTTCGCGAACTCTACTGTCGATACGAGGTGACCAATCCCCGGTGCTGGAATGAACACTAGCTCTGCTTTCATCATCCTCAAGACTTTGAATCTTTCTTCCTTCGACCTTTACCTCCTAGCTAGGGTCTCTCTTTTTCTCATTGCCTATATATACATGCATAGAGTTTCTTATTCAAACTATTTATGAGAGAGAGAGAGAGAGAGAGAGAGAGAGAGAGAGAGAGAGAGGGTGACCCCCTGCCCACCCACCCACGCCAGTTGCATTTCAATATATCATGTCATTTTCGTCTTAATATTATTTGCTTCATTTATAGGCAAGTCTCTTGAATTTGATTTGGATTTTAAATTCGAGGTTGAGTTTTATTAAATATTAAATTAAAAAAGAGCCTTTTTAAACTACAAATGTACGTGGTAGATTTATTTTAAAATTAGATGTCAATCCATCTAATGCACGGAAAAGTATGACTTATTTAAATTCATAGTAAAAATATTAAAATTAATAATCTTAATTTATTTTATGGTAATAAAATGTTATGAAAAATTAAAAGAAGTTTTGCACGTGTTATTTTTACATTCTTTTTTCATACTCTACATAAAAAAAAAAATCAAAACATGAATATATTTATAGCAAACTATTAGATAATGGTATGATTAACAGAAAATGTGGGGTAGTGCTTTCAAATGCTGCTTTCCATTGTTGTTTTTCCACTGTTGTTTTGAGAAGCAAAAATCATTTTAATCTTAAAAGTTCACACATAATATATATTACTATATATATTTCATTATTTAATAATACATTATTATTTTCATTCTAAAGTAACAAAAAAAATAATATATTACTATATATGTTATAATATGGAGTAGTTTAATAAAACTCAAATACTTGTAGGCTATAATACAATTTTATCGTCTCTCTAAAAAGTTGAAATAAATATAAATATGGGTACTTTATTTAACTATAATGACCTCTCTTTTTTTCTGGATATGCAATTATAGTCACCTAATTAAGTTTGTTTTTTTGTTAAATTTAAATAACAAATATTAAGTTAGCACTGCACACATTAAAAAACTTCAAGAAAAATGTAAACAGTTGCTAGGTGGTATTAAAGTAAGTAGATATATATATATATATATTTTCTTATTTTATATATATATCTTACAACACTAATAAAGTAGGTTGAATAGTTATGTAATCTATATATCGCAGTATGTAAATGTATCTTACAAGACTAAAAGAGTGAGTTGATATATATGATTTACTCTAAATTACATCGGCTGTTTTCACATCTTAATTGCCATATAATAACTTTAGGCTTCTTTTTTATATTCTCACCCTTGATAAGTGATAACGAAGCTAGTGATCGTAACAACTTATTACAAAATTTCAAAAAAGAAGCTTTGTCAAGTTTGTCAATAAGTCTAACTGGCACATGAAGCTAACCGTTTACTTCTTTACATATTTTACTAGTGTAGTAGGTGTGGAAGGGGAAGTATTTCTTTGGGCATCTCTATTTCTCCAAGGAAAATGCAATCTTCTCATTTTCGATGAGAAGTAATTTGTCGTGACTCTCTTTGTGTTTTTTGCTATCATAACCAGTTCGGTGATGTTTTTACCAAAAAGTCTTCCAACCTTCTTGTGTACTAACTTAAGGTCCAAGTTGTCGTGGTTGTCACCCATCAGTTTGTGCGGGTTTGCGTATTAAGAATATTTTGTATATACACTCAACGGCAATGTTATACATAATTTTATTCTTATAGAAATTTGTATAGAAGCTTTTACTATAATAATGTGATATAATAATTTTATAACTATAAAATTATTATAATAAGTATTTTATTTAAAAGTAAAAAGTCTTTTATTCAGACACATTATTTTGTATAAAAACTCTCGTACTTTTACTTATTTAATTTGCTATAATATCAGCTTCAACAAGGAGTAATTATTCATGATGACTGTCACACCACGTCATCATACCTATGTAATGTGATGTTACACTTAAATTACGACAAGTAAGAAATTATTTATAAGGTGTGAATTTTAAATTTGAAAAGCTATCATACAGTTAGGATAATGCCTACAATATTTCAAAAAGTGTTGTCTTTCTTTATACATGACATTACATGAAAAATCGTCACACTAAATAAATTTTTCTCCAAAACCTTATTGTAATTCAGTCAAGATAAGAATGAAACATTGTGCAATTTTATTAGAGGCCGGGAGATAATGGTGAGGATGTCCATGCAGTGTTATTCCCCTTAAACCGCATGTGTTCAGTGTTTGCTATATTAAGATCATTAAACAAGAAAGAATCTCAAATTGAAACTAAATTCAATTACTTAAAACCCAAAACATATACGTGATTGCAGATTATTCAATTCTCCCAAGAACCGAGAATAATCTAAAGCAAAAATAGAACGGAAATAAAACTAAAGATACGAACCGTACTACGGAACTGAAGAATGCAATTTTTAGGAAGACAGATTTTGATCGAGTCAAGTGTGTGACACTTTTTTCTTAAGATAGATTCGTCTCCCATAATGGTGCTGATGGAAAGAATGGATGCTTGCCTCCCAAGATAAAACGATCAACAACACAGAGAAAAAGTACTTCAATCTCCATGCTCGGCAAACACAAACTACGTCAGAACTCTCTCAATGCAATGAAAAACTTCAACAAAAAACAAAATGTACGAAACGAAATAAATGAAATGTAGAAAATGCCTTTGTATTTATAGATCCTTTGGTGTCTGTTTGAAGCACTGGTTCAAAGAAACAGCATCATCGAAATGCTGCCTTAATGGAAAAGGTACCAGCAAATGGTCAGTTTATTTTAAATTTTAATTTAAAATTCAAGTAGTTTTTGACCCAAAAAGAATAAACCTGGACTAGATCTTTGACCCACACCCACACTCGAACCCGAGCCCGGCACGGCCTGGTTCGGTTCAGTGCGATGCGGGCTGGCGGCACTCTCGCACATGTGTGGTGGGCCCATGGATTGAGTAGGTCCTCTCCTATCCACAAAATTAAAGTGCCCCTTGGAGCCCAAACCTTACAACAAACAAGCCTTTATAAACGCGTCAATGGTTTCATAGAAAACCAAAGTGAGACAAGCTCCCTTCACCCAAGTAAACTCATGTTCATGTTGGTTACTTTGAGAGCCAATAACTCATTCAATCCTTAATGGATTTGAGCAAATAATAGCTTATAATTAATCTCCTTGTGAAGATTAATTCAAAACACCTTGAACCCACATCAAAAGATATGTGGATCCCACATTTATAGTGGTTCAAATATTATGAAACTTCACAATTTTTCAACAATCCCTCACATAAATAAGATTGGCTAATATATATATATATATATATATGCAAAAGAAAATGTTGACACGACAGAGAGAGTAAGGTTGGAAAGTTACTGCGTCGAGATAAGTGGCTTTTGGTTTGAACTTTCTTTAGTGAAATACTATTGGGTTTATTAGTTAACCAGTTAATATGATGTCTTAAACTGTTCAGCTATTTGTATAAACCAAAACAACAGTATTCACATAGTTCCTTTCCGGACAAAATTTGATTCCCACGATTGTGTTCATTTTGGTCCTGAACCACGCTTGGTAATTTCATAAGTGTTTTAGAGAATTTAGCCTTAACAATTCTCACAAAAGCAACCCATTCACACTCATATCGATGATTTCTTATTAAGAATATTTTGCTATACTCCACTTGGATTTTCAATATATAAGAATCATTAAAAGCTTAATTTATCCTAACATTGTCTGCGGGTAATCACTATTTCATCATAGGAATGGACAGTGAAACGAGTTCCTCAGTGATTTGTACTAAGTCACATAATTCAGTTGTCTTGTTGAACCTAGATCTTGAGATCTCGAGTTAGCTAGGTTAGGTTGCAACTATGATAACTTTTAATTCATAGGCTTTAGGCCCATTCCTCTCGATGAAGACTCTACTTGATCTTTCGTTAAGCCTTTGGTAAGCGGATCCGGGATATTATCCTTTGACTTGATATACCCAGTGGATATAATTCCACTTGAAAGCAATTGCTTTACAGTATTGTGTCGACGACGTATATGTCGTGACTTGCCATTATAGATATGATTTTGTGATCTTCTTATTGCTCATTGATTGTCGCAATGTACGCAAATAGCTGACATAGGTTTTGGCCACATAAGAATATCCTCCAAGAAGTTGCGAAGCCACTCAACTTTTTATCCCGCTTTATCTCAAGCAATAAACTCATATTCTATTCTGGATCTAGCTATGCAAGTTTATTTAAAGGATTTCCAGGAAATAGTTGCACCTCCAAGTGTAAAGGTATATCCACTTGTGGATTTTGAGTCTTTAGTATCAGATATCCAATTAGCATTTGTGTACCCTCTAAGTACAGTTGGATATCTAGTGTAGTGTAGTCCATAGTTTACAGTGTATCTCAAATATTTGAATACCCTAACTATAGCCTTCCAACGAGCTGACCATGGATTACTTGTATATCTACTCAATTTTCTAACTGAATAAGCAATATTTGGACGAATGGAATTCATGATACACATTAAACTACCTATTATTTGAGAGTAGTCCAATTGAGATACCCAATTCCCATTGTCCTTAGTGAGATGAAGATTCATATCGACAACTGTTCCTGCTAAATTGCTATTAGACTTATTGAATTTGTCGAGTACCTTCTCGATATAATAAGTTTGTGATAAAGCATATCCATTAGATGTCTTGGTATTCTAATACCAAGTATCACATCTACAACACCGAGATCTTTCATGTTAAACTTAATGTTCAACATTTTCTTTGCAGCTTTAATTATATCATTATTGCTACCTATTATAATCATATTATCTACATAGAAACAAACAATGACATATCCACTTGAAGTATCTTTCACATAGACACATTTATCACATTTATTAATTTTGAATCCATTTGATATCATAGCCCTGTCAAATTTTTTATGCCATTGTTTAGGTACTTGCTTTAGTCCATATAAGGACTTAACAAGCCTACATACCTTTTTTCTCTTTTTCGAGGACTATAAACCCTTCAAGTTGGTCTATATAAATTTACTCATTTAAGTCACCATTTAAGAATGTCGTCTTAACATTCATTTGAATGGATGTTATTCTTGTTACAGGTGAATACATATCAAAGTAATCCACTCCTTTTGGCTTGCTTATAGCCTTTGACTACAAGTCTAGCCTTATATTTATCAATTGATCCATTAGCTTTCATCTTCTTTTTGAAGATCCACATCTACCATGAAGGTTTATTTCCAAACAGAAGATCCACTAGTTCCTAAGTGTGATTCTATAAGATGCATTCAACTTCACTGTTAATAGGCTCTTTCCACAAAGGGGCTTTCAGAGAGGACATCGCTTCTTTAAAACTTTGCAATTTATTTTCCAAAAAAATGTTAGGAAGTCAAGATCGAAAGGCTTTGAAGTCTTTGCTCTTTTACTATGTCTAGGTTCAGTCTTATTTCTGTTATCCACAGACCCACGGGCTTAGTTTACTGCTAAATCATAAGTTCTGTTAAGAGAACTAGATTCTTGTGCAGGCTTACAAGGAAATTCATTCTCAAAGAATGATGTATTTCTAGACTCCAAAATGGTGTTAGCATGTATATTAGAAATTTTAGACTTATGAACAAGAAATCGACATGCACTACTATTTTCAGCATAACCTATGAATATATAATCAATTATTTTAGGTCCTATTTTAACTCTTTTCGGTATAAGAACCACCACCTTAGCCACCCCCACACTTTTAAGAATTTATAAGAAGGTGCTCGACCTTTCCATAATTCATAAGGTGTTTTGCTAAGTTTCTTCTAGGGTATCTTGTTGAAAACATAATTTGCAAAAAGCAATGCTCCCCCCCATAAATTTTGGGGTATCCCAGAACTTATCAATATAGTATTTATCATCTCCTTAAGAGTCCGATTTTTACATTTAGCAATCCCATTTTACTGTAGTGAATAAGGTGCAGTAGTTTAGTGAATAATACTATATTCAAAACAAAGCTGGGAAAATGGTGCTTCATATTCACCACGTCTATCACTTCCCAACACCTTAATACTTTTGCTATGTTAGTTGTCAATCTCATTTTTGTAATTTACAAATATTTCTAATGCTTCATCCTTGCTTCTAAGCAAGTACATATGACAATATCGAGTGCAATCATCAATGAAAGTTATAAAATACTTTTTACCTCCTTTAATTTGAACAAATTTCAAGTCACAAATGTCATTATGAATTAGTTCTAAAGGTTCAGTACTTCTTTCAATTGAATGAAACGAAGTTCTAGTTAATTTCGCTTCCATACATGTTGCACATTTATGATTGGCATTAATATTAAATTTGGGCAATAAATTCAAATTAAATAATCTACACAAAGTATCATAATTAACATGTTTTAATCTACTATGTCACACATTTGAGGACTCAAGAATATAAATGGAAGATGTGTTCTTATTAATAGTAGAAACAACAGTCATTACATTCATTTTAAAGAGCCTATCACTCACATACCCTTTGCCCACATACATCCCACCCTTAGTCAATACAAACATGTTATTCTCAAATACCAACTTAAAGCCCTTCTTACTCAACAATGATCTAGATACAAAATTCATGCAAATGTTTGGAACATGAAACACATCATTGAGAGTAAGCTGTTTTACAGAAGTCATCTTCAACATAATCTTTCCTTAGCCTTCAACTTTGGAAGTCACTGAATTTTCCATGTAAAGTTGCTCTCCATCCACCCGTTGGTAAGATGAAAACATCCACTTGTTGGCGCATATATGACAAGTAGCCCCAATGTCCACCCATCATTCTTTGGTATTGCTAACCAAGTTCACTTCAGAAACCATGGTAGAAAGATTCATGTCTTCAACAGTAGCACAAAAATTTTTCACTTCAGCCATATTGGCTTGTGTAGATTTCTTCTTCTTAAGTCTCTTGATCTTTTCCTTTATCTTAATCCTTACATTTGTGACATTCATTGGCATGATGTCCAAGTTTGTTTCACACGTAGCATTTCCCTTTGAACAGTTTGAAATCACTGCCTTTTGGACCTTGGTCGAAACCTTGGCTATTATGCTTTCTCTTTTTGTTGTTGGTTTGTTGCACTTGTTCCCCCACATTTGCTTTAGACACCATAGAATGATTTCCATTCTTCTTTTTAGAGGCATAGTTATCTTCGTCAATCCACAATCTCACAATCAATTCTTCAAGTTTCATCTCGTTACGCTTATGCTTTAGATAATTCTTGAATTCTTTCCAAGATCATGGCAATTTTTCAATGATAGCAGCCACTTGGAAGGATTCACTGAGAATCATTCCTTCAGCATGAATTTCATGAAGAACAGCTTGAAGATCTTGCACTTGACTTATCACTATTTAAGAATATGACATTTTATAGTCTAGGAATTTGCCGATAACAAATTTTTTTGAACTGGAATCTTTTGTTTTGTACTTTTTGTCTAAGGATTCCCACAACTCTCTTGCCGTTTTAAAGGTACAATATACATTATACAATGTGTTGTCAAGTCCATTAAGGATGTAATTCCTACACAAAAAATGCACATGCTTCCATGCCTCCACAACAGCAACGGTTTGCTGATCAGTTTCATTTTCGTCAAGTGCAGGAACATCTTCACGGAAAAATTTAGCCAAATTCAAAATTGTAAGATAAAACAACATTTCAATTGCCATATTTTAAAATCAGTTCCACTGATTTTTTTTGGATTTTCTCTATGGTTTACCGGAATAGTAGCGGCCATAGCTAGAACAGTAGCAGCCATAGGAGTCATAACACGAGTAGGGACAGGGGTAGGGGGTATCACAATTTTAGTAACCATAGTTTCAGAAGACATTTTTGAATTGAAGAAAACAATACAATATTAAGAAAATAAACACTTCCAAAAACACTAGAAAAACACAATTTTAAAGGACTCTGTCTTAAGATTGTTATTTCCCTTAAACCGTGTGTGTTTAGTGTTTGCTATAGTGAAATCATTAAATAAGAAAGAATTTGAAACTAAAATTGAATTTAATTACCTAAAACCCAGAACATATTCGAGATAGCAGACTATTCAATTCTCCTCACAATCGAGAATAATCTAAAGCAAAAATAGAACAAAAATAAAACTACAGATACTAACAGTACTGCAAAACTGAAAAATGTAAAGATTCGAAAGATAGGTTTTGATCGAGTTACGTGTATGAAACTTTCTCCTTAAGACAGATTCACCCCCCACAATGGTGCTCATGGGAAGAATGAGTGCCTGCCTCTTAGGATAAAATGATCAATAACATAGAGAAGAAATACTTCAATCTTTGTGCTCGGTGAACACAAACTATGTTAGAACTCTCTCAATGCAATGAAAAACTTCTAAAAAAATGAAATGTACAAAACGAAATAAATGAAATGCAGAAAATGTCTTTGTATTTATAGACCCTTTGGTGTCTGTCCAAAGCACTAGTTCGAAGAGACACCAGCGTCCAAACGTTGCCTTGAGGGAAAAGGCACCAGCCAACGGTCACCCCTTCTACCGAAGAGCCACCAACCAACAATCAATTTATTTTACATTTGAATTTAAAATTCAAATAGTTTTTGCCCCAAAAAGAATAAACTCGAACTAGATCTTTGACACATATTTGAGCTAGCCCGGTTCGGTGCGCGCGCTTGTGTTGGACCCATGGGTTAAGTAGGTCCTCCCCTATGCACAAAATTGGCGTGCCCTTTTGGACCCAAACCTTACACCAAGGCAAACCTTTATAAATCTTTCAATGGTTTTAAAGAAAACTAATGTGGGACAAGCTCCCTTTACCCAAGTAAACCCATGTTCATGTTGCTCACTTTGAGAGCCAATAACTCATTCAATCCTTAATGGATTTGAGCAAGTAATAGCTTTTAATTAATCTCCTTATGGAGATTAATTCAAAACACCTTCGACCCATATTAAAAGATGTGTGGGTCCTTGTAAGCACCTCATTTTTGCCCGCTTGGCAATCTCCAGTCCGACCGGGTTCTGTTTCCAACATCACAACACATGCAAGCTCAAGATGAGCCTTTCAATCTCCAATTCAACCAACTAGTCGCTTCTCGGGTCCACAAGGATCCGCTGGAGCCTTAAGCACCATTATTCCAGGCAGTTTTTCGGACCGGACGGTCCCGGAAACCAACGCCATCCAAGTAGTTTCCCGAGATCGGGTGATCTCGGGGACCAACACCTCATCAAATTCTAAACGATTCACTTCTGGCGCCTGCTAGCCCGCCAATGTAGAATATCCGTCATTCGATAGTTCTCCGGGACCAGGCGTTCTCGGAGACCAACACCACCCTTCCAGGTAGCTTTCTGGGACCAGGCGTTCTCACTAACCAACACCACCCTACAGGTAGCTCTCTAAGACCAGGTGTTCTTAGAGACCAACACCGCACAGGTATTTTTTCGAGATCGGGCGGTCTCGGGAACTAACACAAGCGCCTGCTAGCCCGACTCGGTGAAAAATGATCAAATCTGCCCCTTGGGCCTCCAGGCACGTTTTGGGAAAGTTCAAAATCCCTCAAAACGAAAAGTCCATCCTTCCACAATGTTGTCAAACCATCAGGCCTCCCTTGCATGCCATTTGGTCCGAATCCGGTCCTATTTCGACTCACTCTGGTCAAAATGGCCATTTTGCCCCTGAATGACTCAGCATGGCACAAACCTCGCTGAACGGCGATAGACTTTCTCAAAACCATCCCTGAACATCCCTACACGCCTAACACAATATACCAGACCATTCCTGACCATTTCCAGCCCACCATGGTCAAAATGACCGTTTTGCCCCTGGAAGCCCAAAAATGCCCCGAAACAGCATCGGCCTTAGGATTTTGAGCGGAGGGTTCCACCACACATCCCTGTTTAACCCAAGGAACACCCTCGACACTAAACTCACACGACTCGATAAAAGTTCCCGGGAGCGTCTCACAGACGCTCCGCTTAAATTGTCTTTTCTCCCGATTCCCTGATTATATCGCACCGTCAACCAACTTGTGAAATGCGTAAATTAGGGAATTCTCGAAAGCTCGTCCATAGATCTTTTCACCGATACAATTTGATCGAATGAATTACTTCCCGAAGCCCTCCATCATACGGTGCGAATACTATAACTTTCAGCAACCTCTGGAGCGTTTCGCAGACACTCCGCCAAGGTTGACTTTTTCTTCGATTCCCTAATCAAAACGCACCGTCAAATGACTTGAGAAATGCGTAAATTTGATAATTCTAGAAAGTATTTCCAGTGTACTTTCCATCGGAAAGGTCCGATCGAATAGATCGCTTTTCGAAGGCCTTGATCACATCAAACGAAAACAGCCATTTTCAAACACACACGGAGCGTATCACAGACGCTCCACAAAAGTGTCCTTTTTGGCATGCTTCCCAAGACGATATCCCACACTTTTGAACATAATTCAAACTCTTCGAAAACATGAAAGTTCATCGGATGCACTAGGAGAACATCCCAAGTCTGACCGATTCCCCTGGAACCTTCCCGGTTGGCTCAATTATCGAGGCAAAGTTTGGGCGATTCTTCCTGGTGATGGAGCGTATGCTACATGCCCTCAAATTTTGTTCAAATCGACCGACTTTCGATCAACGGTCGAGATTTAACCAGTACATAGGGTGCCACGTGTTATTATAGCAATGGAACAGTACCTGCGCATGTCCTACATGCGCACAGCCAAATTTTGGCCATGCGCATGTAGCACATGCGCATGGTCTGTTCCAGATTGCCTATAAATAGAGGCCTCCCCCCTTGCATATTTCAGGTCCGAAATTGATACGAAACTCTGCTGAAATCACTCCAGAAACTCGAATCTCTATATATATTCTCCCATTCCAACACTTAGGCTAGATTCTACCCCTCCTAAGCCTATACACTCCATATACAAAGCCCCATACACACTTATACACTCCACACTAGCCTCTCAAGCCTTCTTGAAGTCACTCAAGCTCCAATCAAGACATTCATTGAAGACTACAAGAGTGTTGAAGACTAAAGGTGCTATCCCTTTTTACATTTGTGCTCTTCCCCACTCTTTTCTTCTCCCTCCTAGCCTACTTAGGCTATTCTCTATTTTAATCCCCATCTTCAACCCCCCCTTTCTTGCATGCTTGAGCCAAGAGGGCTCCTAGATCATGCCTAGAGGAAAGCAAGTGAAAGCCACCGTGTAGGGGGACCTCTCACTAGCCTATTTTAAGATGGCATGGCCTAAGAGCCCCCTGTTTGTGTGGTGAAGCCTAAAAGCCTTGTATGTGAATCATGACCCCTTGCATATTATTATTTTGATCATATCTTGTATGCTTGGCTTCATTTTATGTTTATTGCCATGTCCCACAATGGTCACAGTGCTCTTAATTTCATGATATTTCCAAGTTCTACATGTCCTTCATAAATTGTTCCAAGAGTTGGCCCCTTGAAGTTTAGGGTGAGACCTTAGGAGTCATGCCTTAGAAAATTTCTCTCTACCCCCTAATTCACACTTTTGCATCATTGCATTTCAACTTGCATAAAAGTTGCTTTCAAACTCCTCAATTTTCAATGTTTCTATTCTCTCAAATTTAGTGGCTAAAATGGCCCCATGGAACCCTCTCTTGAGTGGTCTCCCTTTATATTGGCCATAGGAGCCCTAAATTGTTAGAATGGCTCCCTTCTCTCTTTATGCTTGCCAAAGGATGATGTTCAAACTCTTTGAATTCTATGGTTTCTATTCTCTCAAGTTTAGTAGTTGAAATGGCCCCATGGAACCCTCTCTTGAGTAGTCTCCCTTTTATTGGCCATATGAACCCTTTCTTGATGGAATGGTTCCCTTGAAAAATGGTTTTCAAAATCCTTCTCCAAAAATGGTTTCAAAAATGCATTCTCTCCATCTTTGCATCAAAAATGATTTTTCAAAAATTGTCATCAACATGTTGAATTTTAATCCCTCCACTCTTGTCAAGATAAGGGTTATAATGGCCATGAAGAAACCTTCCTTGGAATGGTCTCCAATCACTAACCATATAAACCATACTCTTGGCTAGAGTCAAAATTTTCATGGAAATGATCTTCATAAAGATTGCCAATAAAAGTCCATTGCCTATCATATTTTTGATTTCAAAACTCTTTCCAAGAATGCATCAAAGCAACTTTCAAGACCATTCTCCAATCTAATCCTAGGTTAACTTGATCCTAGTTACCAAACCCTAGGTTAACTTGACCCTAGTTACCTAACCCTAGGTTAACTTGACCCTAGTTACCTAACCCTAGGTTAACTTGACCCTAGTTATCCAACCCTAGGTTACCTTAATCCTAGTTACCAAACCCTAGGTTAACTTGACCCTAGTTACCTAACCCTAGGTTAACTTGACCATAGGTTAACTTGACCCTAGTTACCAAACCCTAGGTTAACTTGACCCTAGTTACCAAACCCTAGGTTAACTTGACCCTAGTTATCTAACCATAGGTTAACTTGACCCTAGTTACCAAACCCAAGGTAAACTTGACCCTATTTACTTAACGCTAGGTTAACTTGACCATAGGTTAACTTGACCCTAGTTACCTAACCATAGGTTATCTTAACCTTAGGTTCCTCCTAACCTTTGGCTAACCCAATCAAGGTTAATGCACTTCAAGGTTCCAACTCTTGAACCCTTTTTTCAAATGATCATTCAAACCTTCAAAATATTCTCATAGCTTATTTTTCCAAAACCTCCTATTCTTTTGACTTCAAAAAACCAACTCCATAAACTCTTCAAATGTTCTTACATTCCATCTTCAAGACCTTTCCAAAAATGTTTTCAAAGAGTCGCAAACCTAAGGTGTCCCTAGCCCTCTCATGGTTAGGGATTCCAAGGACAAGTGACAAATCAAGAACAACTTCTAAGGTTGTCCATGTTAGGATTTCAAACACTTAGCCATTTTCAAAAACCACTTTCAAAAACTAATTCATCCAAACATTCTAAAGTCATGCCTCCAAGGTCTTCAAAACAAGACTTCAAAAACACTTTCAAGTTCTCTTGAGTCATGCCAAATCATTTTTCCAAAACTCCCTTAGAGTCAATCCAAAAGCATTTTCAAAACACTTCACTTCCAATTTCAAGTCAAAACTTCCAAGACTATAAAGAGTCTTCAACTTTTCCAAGACTACAAAGTGTCTCCAACTTTTCCAAAGACCTCAAAGTATCTTAAACTTGTCCAAAGACCTCAAAGTGTCTTAAACTCCTTCAAAGACCCAAAGTGTCTTCTAAACTTCCAAAGGCCCTAATGCGCCTATCTTTCATCGGGCTCTTGCCCGAACTACGATTGACCTGATTCTCGCCAAATGAGATACGTAGGCAACTTAAAATGGTGCGGTTATAACTTTTATTTCAACTCCAATCCCTTTTTCAAAAATTCCAATCAATTCAAAGTTTCTATTCCAAACTCTTTCAAAACCTCCATTATTTTCAAACTTCTTCCAAAACATGCATCATGCATTATTCATCCAAAAAGTGATGATTAAATCCCTTTTTCAAAGTTCTAAGGTGGATATTAAGTGGACAATGGTAACCGGTTATCCTAGTGAGTGAACCAAGGGTGATTAGACATGTAGGTACCGAAAGGGCGGGGTAGGGTGATGATCTTAGGATATCTTCCCTACATGTAACCAACCCCCGAACTTTATATTTCTGTTTTCGAAAGAACAAAATGGAGTTATTTTCAAAAAAGGGTTTAAACATTTCAAAAAGGTTGCCAAACAACCTATTTTCTTAAAACCCTCTCTTGAGGGAGTTCTTCAAAACCTTTTCCAAGAAACCCTAAGTTTAATCTTCGGATTAACACTTAGTTTTAGGTGTCCTAACTCACCTTAATGAAGTTAGGTGGCGACTCCTATTTTTCTAAAAAGCCCTTAGTCAAACCAATTTTCAAACCTAGTCGCACTTGTCCTTTTAGGAGGACGAGTTCTGGTGACAGAGTTCCGTGCTTTAGGGTCTCCGAGCCGAAAGGACCTTGAATACCCAAAAACCGGGGCGCGACAATCCTACATTTATAGTGGCTCAAACATTATGAAACTTCACAATTTTCCAACATGCACTACTAAAGATTCTCAAGCTATAAGATTAAAAAATGAGTTACATGAACCCCTAACTCCCAAATAGGCTCAAAATAAGTTGGATAACTGGAAGAAAACAAGTCTAGAGGTGATGCTAGAGGAATAACAACTAAGGTTGCGTTTGGAAACATAGATTCTGATTTAGCGTATGGATTTCAAATCTACAAATTTAAATTATGCACATCTAATTTCAAATCCACATTGCTCTTAAATCCAAACAGCCTACGACTTGGTAACCACTAAAGCTAACAAATTAAAATTGTTTGTTTGAACAAATTATTGTTCAAAATAAATAATCATTTTCTTTCAAAATACATTAGATGAGCTGTTAATTTGTACCTTCCAGTTTTAAAAGGTAGAACGACATTTGAGAATGAGCTGTAATTTTTTTTTTTTTTTTGCTTCCATTATATAGTATTATAATTTTGTTGAAAAGAAAAATATTTTCATTTTTATCTTTTATTATCTTATTACTAAACTAAAGTTTACTAAACATTAGTGTGACGACCTGCGTTGGCGTGTGCTGAGTCACATATCGGAACTTTACATGGGGGATCTTGGGTATAGAAGTAGGAGCAATGAACCCAAATAATATTTTTTGGCTAGCCCTTTTAGAGGAGTTTCCGTAGTTATTACATATGGTATTAGTGCCGAGCCATGCACGACCGTATAGGATCGGGGGCATTGTTGCGCGGGGTTTGTGATTGATTGTGTACCCCTTGCGAGGATGCGAGGTCTTCAAGGGAAAAAGATTGTGATGACCCGCGTTGGCTGGTGCTGAGTCCCAACGAAGTTTACATGGGGGATCTTGGATATATATAAGTAAGAGCAATGGACTCAAATGAGACATTCTTGGCTAGCCCTTTTAGGAAAGTTTCCGTAGTTATTACAATTGGTGTCCACTGGAGTATTCCAAATACTAGTTAATGGTTGCCTTGAGCTATTTAATATTGTTATTAGCACAAATGCTTGGAAACAAGTTGAATTACGACGAGATTTAACTAGATTTTTGAATAATACCTTTTCATATAAAATTTTGGTTCAGATTTAAGAATAAAAGGACTAGATATGATGCATCGAATAAAAATTAAAACTATATACAAATAAGCCACATTCGTCGAATTTTGTTACCACCTATTCCTACCTATAAAACGCAAGTGAATTCTATATCAATATGACTATCTCATGTCTAGTAGTAGTGTAGACAAAAAAAAAAAAAAAAAACAAACAAAAACATTTTCAAAATGGATATTTGCACAATATATTTTCCAAGTTAACGAGTTCCTATTTTTTTTTTTTTAGGATATTATGATTTATTAGGATTTGAACCTTTTATTTACTTATAAATTTTTTTATTTATTCAATTTTGTCATTATCATGATTTTTTATTTTTTAATTATTTTCTTAGATCATTCGCATCACATCCATTGCAAGGGTTAAACATTGGTTTGACTTGAAATTTGAGAAAAAGCAACCATTTTCAATGTTTTTAATGATCAGAGTGAAGTTTTGGTTTTCAATGCTACCCAAATACCAATTAAACAAGAAACCACAAAATTTCAAATGTTAGAATTTGAATTGGACTTTGATCTAGCAAGGAACAAGAAAAAAAGCTTCTAGTTGATCTATATAGCTTGATGGCGTCTTCGATGAGAAAATATTTAACAATAATAGTTAGTGTTTCTTATTTTTAGATGGAGGCTATAGGCCAATTACAGATTACCAAAGGCATCAGCCAAAACTAAACGGGAAAGGGAAAGAGGAACCTACTCTATCCAAACCCTTAAACCAAAAAACTTACAAGCCTGGCCAACAATGAGACAATTGATTGCCTTGGCAAGGTGTGACAGACAAAAAGTCCGAAAATACTTGGACTGTTTACCAACTGCTTCACTGATATGTCCAATAGGAGAGAGGTGAGAACTACAGTTCGAAAGGGTTGATGCCACATTAAGGGAATCCGCTTCGAAGTTTATATATACATATATAAAGTAAGCCTAATTCCATTGCAAAACTGGTATCCTTAAAGGAAACTTGCTTTATCATTGCAGCTAGAATCTCACTCTTGTGATCTCAAAAACCACAATAGCTACCTCTCTTGTACACTTTTTGAACGAGAATTCCTCTTAGTATGGTTTTGGGACGATGTCCACATTTCTGACACTCCATCCATGATTGCTATCTCTGGCCAAGGCAAGGCAAGCCAAGGCTTCTTCTAGGGCTTTGGGTGTGTTGATTGTCGGGGTATATTTGTCAGCTTCATTGACCTCTTTGTTGTCCTTGGCGGCAGGTTCCTCCATAAACAAGGTGGCTAGCTCCCCTCCCTCCAATTCAAATGGCTCTGTCTATGCTTTTATCTCTTCTAGCTCCCAGCCCATATCCTCATAGTTGAACTCTAACGCGGGCCAAGGATTTTCCAATAAGTAGCACTCAACTTTGGCATACCTAGGGTGTAGAAATTCTGCTCCCCAACCATCAATGGCCATATTTTCAGTAGGGTCCTCCTCCATGAGTGTGGGCTCCTCAATTAGCCAATCGGAAGAATCAGGCACCTCATTAGGGTTATAGAGATAGATCGGGCATGGTAGGAATTCCTCCTCCCAATTACTCTCTTCATTAGTCTCCTAGTCCCCTTTGTAATCTTCGACCATGATCTCATCCAACTCCCCCTCATCTTCTATTTCTTCCAATATCACATTAACTGTGTGGTCAAACAGAGGGTTTGTGGTCACATTGGGAGCAGGAGTAGGGTTCACTAGTTATAGTTCAATGGTCTTACTGTCAGTCAAGTCTTAAATTTTATGTTTGAGGGAGAGGTAACTCTCAGTGTCATGCCCTTGGCTGCCTGAATGATACTCACAAGTGAGGGCGCTATTAAAGTTTGGAGGTAAGGGACTTGGCAATGGACGAGCCGATATGAGTTTTAGGATGTTGTTTTTTATAAGGTTATAGTAGGCTTTGGTTTGGGTGCAAGCTACGGTATCAAAATTACGGAAGTGTCGGACTGACCTATTGAAGTTGGGTCGTACCCCAGTAAGGCCAAAATTGGATGCTTAGGCCGACATGTTTAAAGTGGGCATGGGTAAGATAGGGTGAGACTGAAGTGGGGGAAGGTATTAGGGTGGTTGAATGGGCAAGATAACAGACACCTCACTCTCGTTTTTTATTACTCCCCTTGCAGTAACCACCTTCTTGGCTATATTGGCAGAGTTTTCTCCAATTTTTGTATAGGGGTCAGTAATCCTCCCCATCTTGAGACCATTTTCTATCATTTTTCTTTGCATGATGAGCTTGGAGAAGCTTTTCCCTATGCTCATGCAGAGCTTCTCAAAGTATATGCCTTGGAACGTGTGTACGAACAATTGCACATACTCTTTTTCTTCCAATGAGGGATTGAATTGTGCAATTGCTTCTCTCCATCTAAGGGCATAACTCTTAAAGCTTTCCTTCTCACCTTTACTCATCGTAATTTGGGACCATCGGTCTTGACCTCTTATTGAGAGACCAAGGATGGCTCGTCGGGGTGGGCAACCATTAGTAATGCTCTTTGTCGGGTAATAATGGGGTTTCTAGGTGGATGTTGATCTTTCTTGGGAGCAATGTTGACTTTTATGGTATAGTATCTGTAAAAGAAAAGAAAGAAAAGAAAAATAAGGACACAAACTACAAGTTAATTTTTGATATTTGAGGAGGTTTATGCAATGCATGCCCTAGAGATGTCCCTTGATGAAAGGGAGACTAAACATGATGGATTTGGCTCACTTTTTGGAGATAGGGAGTTTGCCCCTATATGCAGATACCTTATTATTTTGAGTGGGAACATATATTTATTCATTCATAAAAAATAAAGAAGTACATTGAATTTTGGAGTTTAAATACAATGAAGTTGAAATACATTTTAATAAGGGGAAAGGGAATAATTTTCTTGGGACTTCCACCTATTTACTTTTATATTTAAGATCCTAAACTACTCTTGAGTCTTTGGATTCCTCTTCTTTGAGTTTTGATCTTGAGTAGGTCGTTGAGAGACCTTGTTTGATTGCCCCTTGTCTTTTTGACAACCCTATCTCCATGAGTCTATTGAGGCCCCTCTTATAGAATGACTTGAAATGCATACAATGAGTCCTTAGGGTTACGTGGGAGCCCTTTGGGTTTTGTTAGGTTTAATACAAGGGAGAGTAAACTTGGTGTCACTCTCTTTGGGTTAATCATATATATGAATATGCAGTGACCTGAATTACTTTGGAACTCTTGTCTTGATATGGAATATTGAATGTATGAGCATGTACGCATAAAGTAGAGAGAGAGAATGCAATTGTAAAGTAAACATGGATGCACGAGCAGTTATACAGACATTATAATAGTAGGAATGTAAGCATTGTAACGACAGAAATAGATAATCTTAAAGGAAAGTAAAGCAGTCGCCATTTCCTTTATGGTTTTGAAATCGACGTGTATGTCTTAAATCCGGCAGAGGTTCGGCTATGCATGATTTCTACATGAGCATGAGGTTGAGGGTTTACTAATGCTTCCTAAAAAGGCTCGGTTCCTAGATCTTCAAACCTAGGCCCACTCCCCAAGGTGGTGCTATGATCGGTTGGTGATCTAAGCAGGGGAACCATCAAGATGTTATAGGCAAAGAAACTGACACAACATCTTGCCCACAACCAATATACTGCTTCCCCTTCTAACTAGAAGGGACATAATCAGGTAAAGATTACAAGTATGCAAATAATTGTGCATAATTTTTTTGTGTATGAAATTTTAAAAAAGTGGAGGAAAAAGCCCAATAACTCCCATCCATCCTGTCTATTCTAAACATTCATGACATACATGATAGTTAATATAATACGAAATAAATATGTGAACAAATGTCCGCCTACAAAAATAAAGATGCAAAAGTTAGTACTTAAATGACAAACTTAATGTAAGATTTGAATAATTGAATATGAATAGAATGCATGCTATGACACGTTTTTTAAAATAACTTGGAAAAGCTTGATTTTGAAAGTTTGAAGTGGATAGAATTTGAAAAAATTAATCAAAGACTCAAAATGAGCAAGGGTGAAGAGACATGGCAATGGTCTAACCCTCTAAGCATTCCCAGTGGAGTCGCCAGCTGTTGCATCCTGATTTTTCGCACTTGAAAAGGACAAGTGAGAAAAACACAATACTCTCTCGTTAGAACTCATCCTCCTAAAAGGACGAGTGCGACTAGGTTTAAATTTGAAATTAAATTTGAATAAGGGCTTTTGAAAAAAGTTTGGAGCGACCACCTAACTTGATTAAGGTGAGTTAGGTCACTTAAAACTAAGTATAATCTGAAGATTACACTTACAATTTTTGAAAAGGTTTTAGAAACTTCCTCAAGAGAGGGTTTTTAAGAAAATAGGTTGTTTGGAAATCATTGGAAATATTTAAGCTCTTCTTGAAAATAACTCCATTTTAGTCTTTGAGAACAGTGATTGTAGGTTCAGAGGTTAGTTACGTATAAGAAAGACGCACTAAGCCATCACTCTATCCCGCCTTTGCGGTACTTACATGTCTATTCACCCTAGGTCCACTCATTTGGAATCTTTAATTAATAAATGTCCAATACTATACACTTTAGAAAAGAACTATATGATGCATAATATGTAAGTGCAAGAAAAGAATTTGATTTTGAAAATAAATTTGAAAAGAAAGATTTGATTTTGGAAATAGGTTTCAAAAGACTTAATTTGAAATTGGAAAGAAGGTTCTAGAAATTAGCAATTGGAAATAGATTTCATAATTGGAAACTTGAAAATAGACTTCAGAATTAGAAACTTGAAGGAGATTATGGAATTGGAAGTTTGAAAAAGATTTTGACCGCACCTATGAGGGTTACCTACGTATCCATTTTTGGGAATCAAGTCAGTCATAGTTCAGACAAGAGTCCGATTGAAAATAGACACTTAGAAGTTTTTGAAAAGTAAGATTTGATTTGGAAAGAGCTTGATTTGAACTTGGATTTAGAGTTCGATTTTGATTTGAAAATATTGAACTTGGAAGAAGAACTTGGACTTGATTTGGAAAAGAAGAAGTTGAGTTTTGAAAACTTTTGACTTAGATTGAAATTGGAAAACCATCTTGGTTTAGAAGGGAGTTGAAGTTTCCTAACTTGGGGTTAGGGTTAAACTAGAGTTTAGGTATCCTAGGGTTTAGGTAACCTAGGGTTGGAACATGTAGTTGAATTAGGAAGGTTTGATTTAGATTTAAAAATTTTGATTTTAGAAAGCTGAATATAGGAAATGTTCAAATTAGGAAAGTTGGATTTAAGGAAGATTTAAAAAGAGATTTGATTTAGAAACCCTTGACTTAATTACTTCATTTGAATGAATTTAGAAAGTTAGGTTTAGGAAAGACTAGATTTTTAAAATCTTTGAATTAAGGGAAGTTTCAAAATAGGAAAGTTCCATTTTAGGAAAGTGCCAAATTAGGAAAATTTCATTTTAGGAAGGTTTTACGTTAAGAAAATTTCATTTTAGGAAAGTTTTGAACTTAGGAAAGGTTTGAATTTAATAAAGATTTTATTCCTATTTCCTAAAGTAGAATATTATATTTTATTTCCAAAAATAGATAATTTGATTTGATTTGGTTTCTAAAGTTGGAGGATTTGATCTAGTTTCCTAATTTAAAAGATTGGGGTTGACATAGAATTGGAAAGGTTGAGTTTTAAAAATCTAGATTTGGAAAGCTACGATTTAGTGTAGAAAGAGACTTTGGAAACCTAGGATTTTGTATAGAAAACAAAGATTTTGGAAAATCTATGATTTGAAACAAAAAAGAAAGTCATGTTTTTAGGAAAGTGAATTAGGGTTTCCTAACCATGGAATCTAGAGCTTGACTTGAACTCCAAAAAAAAGATATTTTGGGAAGTAGACATTTTGAAGAAAGTTTTTAGGAAGGAAACTTGAAGAGAGTTTTTAGAAAGTAAATTTTTTAAGAGAACTTTTGGAAAGGAGTTTGAAAAGAGTTTTTAGAAAATGAATTTTTGAAGGGAGTTTTTTTGGAAAGAAGTTTGAAAAGTACTTTGGAGAATGATTCAAATATGAAATTTTGAAAACATTTGAATATCTCACTTTCCTAAAATAATTCTAACCATGAAGAGATTAGCACCATTCTAAATTGGTGGTTTTGAAAACAACATGGATTTGAAATATGGACCAATATGATCACACTGAATATCACACTTTTTTAAAATAACTGTAACCATGAGATGACTAGAATCGTCTTAAAATTGTGGTTTTGATGAAAAATAATTTTGCCTTTATACCCAAAATATGGACCTTGATGGTCACAATAAATATAACACTTTCCTAAAGTAACCCCAACTATGGAATGGATAGAATCACTCAAGGATTGTGATTTTGAAAACAAGATTTTGAATGTAAGTTTGAAAAAGAATTTTAATGCAAGTTTTGAAAACCACTTTGAAAATAAGTTTTGAAGGGATGTATGAATATGACATGCATAATGCTAGTAAGATCATGAACATACAAGGTTGGCTTCACCATATAATCAAGGCGGCCGAATCCACATGGTCTAGGTTTGAACTAGAAGAAAGCCCCCAACATAGTGACATCCAACAGTCCTTCCTACATATGAATTGGGAAATCCCTTGTTTCAAGCATACAAAAAAGAGGGGAAGAAGATGGGGGATTAAAATAGAAAAAAACCCAAGTGGGTTAGGAGAAAGAAGAGAGAGGGGGGAAGTATATAAACATAAAGCGAGAGCCTACCTTATCTTCTTTTTGTCTTGCTTGCTACACTTCATTTGCTTTACTTGATCCTTGAGAGCTTCCAAGTTGCAGCACTTTTAGTCTTTAATGGAGGCTTTGGAGGCTTATATATGAGTGTATGGAGTGTGTATAGATGTTATGGTTAAGTGTATGAAGGCTAGGGTTTGGAGAGACTTGAAGCTCTATAATTCGAAAAGCAGAGTTTTTGGGCTGAGTTTGTGAACCATTTTCACACAGGGGGAGGCTCTGTATTTATAAACACAAGATTAGCCTAGCGCCAGAGCAAATTTTCCACTAGCGCCACAAAGAGTCGCACTCGTCCTTCTAGGAGGATGAGTTCTAACGAGAGAATACTATATTTTTCTCGCTTGTGTGTATTTTTTCTCTAGTGCAAAAAATTGAAGCGCAACAATCATCACAAGTATAATGCAAAAGGTATGAGCATAGAAGGTTAAGCTTTACCAAATTGCAAGGTGCTTCAAAGCCATGCCATTTTCAATTAGGCTTACAAGACATCCCCAGGTACCGTGGGTCTTGCAAGCTTTCATCTAGGCATGGCCTTGAAGCTCTCTTATTTCAAGCACAAGAAAGTAGGGTAAAAAATGAGGATTGTGAGAGAGAATAGCTCAAGCAAGCTAGGAGGGAGAAGAGAGAGTAGGGGTTTGCATATTCTTAAAATAGAGTATACCTTGGTTTGCAATCAACCACGGCTTCTTCCTTGATTCTTCTTTTACTTAGACTTCTTCTTGAATTTGAGAGACTTGAAGCTTTTTGTGAATTTCAAAGTGAGAGGTTATTTTGGCAGAGTTTTTTCATAATTTTTTGTCTCTGAAATATGCAAGGTGTGGCCTGCTAGTTATAAAAAAATCTGGACAGGGGGACCCACGCATGAGCTACATGTGTGTGACCAAAAAATGGCCACACAAATGTAACACATATGTGTTATATGTGTGGGGAGTGAGCCACGAGAAAAGTGCCAGGTGGCACTCTAGTACTTTCTAGACTTAGGCTGTAAGACAAGTTTTGTTTCGATCTAATCAAAATATGGATGCATATATCATATGCTTCTATGCCAAGAACTTTTATGCTTGCTTTTCCTTGATATTCGTGCGATTCGGGGAAATCGGGCACTTTGGCGATGTTCTCCTATAGTTTTTCTTTAACTTAGAGCCCTCAAGGAGCTTTGGATGATTTCAATTGAGGGAGATATCATCTCGGCAAGCAAACTTAAAAATAAGCTTATTAGAAACGTCTATGAGATGTTTGGTTGGTTTTCCAAAATAGTCATCTTTGCTCCATGTGATCGTGGACGTCAGGAAGTGACCTTCTTAATTGAACCATACCGATGGAAAGCCCTATGTAAAGGCTCTTGGAAATTTCTTAATTTATGTATTTTACTATCTATTTGACGGTGCGTTACAATTATGGAATCGGGATCTGACAAGGGAAAAGGGAAGCCGCTTTCATAAGCTTCCCAAGTTTTTGAAAGTACCCTACTTTGAGCCATATGATCATGACCTTCGGGTGATATTATTGGTGATCGGATTGTACCGATGGAAAGTCTATTGCTCAGGCTTCTAGAAATTTTGTAATTCACAAGTTGTTTTATCCGTTTGACTATGCATTTTAGTTCGGGAAATGAAGGCAAAATTGGCTTTGGAAAACTGTCTGTTATATGCTTCTTAAAGTTTTAATTGATTAAAGTGTGTCTCAAATCAAGGGACTTGCTTGGAAATGTTAGGGACCCTCTTTAGGGCGTCCCGATGGGGGCCAGTAAATTCCTAGAGCTGTGTGGTTTTGAAAATGTGCCTAGGCCCATATGGGGCCAAATTGTCATTTTGAGCGGTGCTTACCAAAATAAGATTGGAAAGGAGTTTATTTAGGTACTAGGGTGTGCTTGACTACCAAGATGTAGTTTTGGGATGGTCTTACTGCTTCAGAGAACTTATACTTCCCGGGGAGCGTGTTGGGGTGCCTAGGGACAAAATGATAATTTTAACCTAGATTTTTCAAAATGGGACCAGAGTTGGTTTGAATGGCATATTGAACATGTTGGACTATCTAGAGATAGTGTTGAGGGTAGTCTTATCATTTTAAGGGATTGGTACTTTCTCAAAAGACGTGCTAGGCTACCTTGGGATGAAATAGTCATTTTTCACCAATTAGGCTAGCAGACGCCGGTGTTGACCTAAGTTTATAAGTATTTCCATCACTCCGACAGTTGTGACGAGTTGGTTTGCAAAGGTATCTGGTCCTTGGCAAACATATCACGGTCAAAAGGTGTAGTCGGTCTTTTAACACTAGGTTGCTTGCAGTGTGCCCATATTGACCTATTTGTGAGTGCTTCTACCATTATGACGTTTTTGCCATTGGTTCCGAAGATTGCCCAATCTCGAAAGCTGCCTAATGCCAAGGGATATAACAGACATTCTACATCAATGGGCTAGTGGGCGTCGAAAGCGAATTGTTTCAAGATTTGTGAGTGTTTCTGTCACTCCGATGGTGTTGGCAATTGGTTTCAAAGATTGCCCAATCTTGAAAAGTTTGCCTATAATGCCTAGAGGCACAATGAAATGCTAAGAGGCATCTTGGTTATCTATTACTGGAAATTATTAAGCGGACAAAAATAGGGTGCTTACAATCATGCTAATGTGAATTAAAATTTTAAAATTAGAGCCTACATTATAGAAAGAATACTAAGAGTTAGGAGGTCATGACCCTACATAATCCTCTTCACTTCATCCCTGTCCTTATCTGAACCAAACATGAATCGAATGCCACAGGTTTAACTTTTTAAAAACTTAATAAGAGTTTTCTGAAAAGTTTGATGAGTTGTCACCTGTTATGAATAAAGGCATGTTAGGTCACTTTTAAAGTAAGTGGGTTTCCAAAAACATCTTTAGTTTTGAAATGATTCATATCTTAAAAATGTATTTGCATTTTGAAAACTTTTTTTTGGATCCAATTCCAAGTTATTCCCACGAACTAAAAATGTATTTGCATTTTGAAAAATTTTTTTTGGATCCAATTCCAAGTTATTCCCACGAACTAGAGATCTATTTTTGGATTTTATTACAAGTGTAGAAGGTATTAGCACCTAACATCACACAACACTTTGTATTGCATGTTTGCTCATCATCATAATCTACTCCTTATCTTCAGTTTTCATTTTCACTTTTGAAAGAGAATTTATAATTTTAAAAAAATAATGATTTTTCCATAACAGATGAATGAACATGCGTGTAACATAGTTTTGGAAAACCTAGAGTTGAGAAAGAAGCTTAATAAAAGTATAAAGTTGACAAGAGGTTTTTAAAAATTGTTCACTTAAAAGATGTGATGGTCATACCTAAGTTTTAACTATAGTTATCTACATACCCTGATTTTATAAAACTTAAGATATTCGTAGTTCATGCAAAGGACCAAAACAAAAAGTTTAATATGGTTGAAAAAGATTTATCCCTTTTGGACATTACTTGTGTAGAGGGTGAGAAGGAGGAGGACGTCTCTTCTCACGGTTCGTGGAGAGGTTAAGAAAGATGTTTGATCAGTCAGACTATGGAGGTGGTAGTGTATGGAGGCTGGTAATAGACCAAGCAGAGCTAGAGAAGAAATGGCAGAGTGGTGGCGCTCAACAATTCTCCCCTAATCTAGACACTGGTTTTCTCTCTTCCTTTCTCGCTTGGGGAAGAAGACCCCTACTCTCAACAAGGTGGAGATGGCTATTTATTGGAGTTTCTTAGTACTTGGGCACCAAGGAATCCCTCAGGGGCCAACACATGTAGTGTGGACCATCTGAGATATTCTCTATGATCTGCTCTGTGTAAGCACCCTATTTTTGCCCGCTCAGCAATCTCTGGTCCGACCGAATTCATATTTGAATTGACATAGACATATTTAAGTTCAAAATAAACTTTTTAAACTCAATTCAATCAATTAATGGCTTCGCAGGCCCGCTAGGCCCAATAGAGGCAAAATAACCAAAATGCCCATGTGGCATTGCTTAGTCCAATTCCAATTGGCATGTCCTCTTAGAGACGGTAAGTCCTCGTTTCAATCTCAAATTTAATTTCAAGTCCAATCCCAATTTAAATAAAATCTGGCAAGCCTTTTGAGAAAGTTGATCCATCAGGCGATAAGACCACCAATCCGGTATGTTTTTCGAGAAAACTCTTCGGAATGGTAAGTCCCTTCAAACTCGTCGACTGGGACGAAACCCAAGTCCCTGATATGGTAGAGTCGTCCACCTTTGGCGCATGCTAGCCCGCCAATAAAGAATGTTTGTTATTTGACACATCTTTTAAAAAAATTGATTCCTTAGACGATAAGTCTACTAGTAGCTTCCCGAGATCAAGCAGTCTCCGGAATGAACGCGAACTGTCATAGTGGCGGAAACACTCGTAAGCATCACAACCATCAGAGTGGCAAAAGCACTCGTAAACTGGTCGACATTGGGAATTACCAATAAACCCTCTCTGTTACGGGATTGAACTTGCCTCTTGGCCGTGACACATTTACTAAAGGATGAGATACCTTTGCAAACCAACTTGTCACAGACCGTTAGAGTGGCTAAAACACTTAAAACCCAGGTCAACACCTGTGCCTGCTAGTCAACTCCCGTGAAAAATGAGCAACCTGCCCCTAGGCCATTGTCGGCACTCTTGTCAAGAAAGTACCTAAGTCCTCAGAGCAGTAAGTCCACCCTTCCAAGATCATTCCAAAAATGATCCGACATGTTCAAATGCCTTTTAGTTGGTTCTGAACTAATTCCATGACTATCCGGTCCAAATGATCATTTTGCCCTTAGGCATCCGAGCACTTCTGCGGACCACACTGGCTGTGGGTATCAAACCGATAACCTCTCGAGAATGCTTCTAATAGTATTCTCGATCTTCCAATACATTTCCGGATCATTCTGAGTCAATTTCGACAAACGCGGTGCAAAATGATCATTTTGCCCCGGGTGGGCCAGTTGCCTTTTCCAACCATACCAGCTCTAGGTATCAAACATTCACTCCCTTAGAACACTCTAGATAGTGTTTCCAACCCTCAAGTCTAATCATGAGTCATTCCGAGTCTATTCCATTGGCTTTCCGATCTAGTTGACCATTTTGTCCCTAATAGCTCGGTCGATAACTCCGACCTTGTTTTTCAAGTCCGTTACCCCTGGATACTATTTCAAGGGTTTCTACCTATTTCCTGCCTTTCAGACCATTCACGGCCTTCTAAAACATTCTCACACCTTCTAGAGTCACTCCTAGTGAAGCAAAGCTAAAAACTGCATGATAGTCACTAAGACAGGCATCCAAATCTTTTGTCTTGCGTGTCGAAGATATGTTTCTTGCAGCCTTAAAAGGTTTCCTAAATGGCTGGCACCACTCCAAGCCAAAAAATGGCCTAGCACCACTCCTAGTGGCACTAGTGTATTTTTAAGCCTGGCGCCACTACAACAAGTGCCAGGTCAATCTTTTGTCTATAAATATAGAGCCTCCCCTTGCGTGAAAAGGGTCAACAATCTAACTCTAAAAACTCTGCCTCTCGATATACAGGACTTAAACTTTCTCCAAACCCTAGCTTTCTTAGGTTCCTTCAAACCCTAGCCCCTATACACTTTAACCCCAACGTACACATATTCTATACACTCATATATGAGCTTCCAAGCAAACCATTGAAGACTCAAGGTGTTGCAATCTCAAAGTTTTCAAAGATCAAAGCGAAGTAAAGCAAATAAAGTAAGCAAATCAAAGAAGACACCAGGACGGTTTTCTTTTATGTTTATGCAATTTTCCCCTTTTCTTTTCTTCCTCTTAGCTCACTTGGGTTTTCTTCTATTTTAATCTTCTATCTTCTTCTCCCCTTTTCTTGCATGCTTGAAATAAGGGAATCTCCGATTTATGTGTAGGAAGAATGGTTGAAAGTTATCGTGTTGGGGGATTTCTTCTAATTCAACCTTAAACCATGCGGATTTGGCCCCCTTGATTATGTGGTGAAGCCTAAACCTTGTATGTTCACAAATCTACTTGCATTGTGCATATCATACTCATATATCTCTTCCAAATCGTTTTTTAAACTTTTTTCAAAACTTGCATCAAAATCTTTTACAAAACTTATATTAAAAATCTTCAATTTCAAACTTTTTTTCAAAAATTAGAATCTTAAGATGATTCTAACCACTCCATGGTTAGGGTTGTTTTAGGAAAGTGCTACATAAGTTTTGGGTGTAAACCCTAAATTGTTTTTGTCCAAATCACAATCCTAAGGTGATTCTAGTCATTTCATGGTTAAGGTTGCTTTAGGAAAGTATTATATTTAAAGTGACCAACATGGTCCATATTTCCAAACCCTTGTTGTTTTCAAAATCACAATCCTAGAATGGTTTCAATCTTCTTATGGTTAGAATCGTTTTAGGAAAGTGAGATATTTTTAGAGACTTGTAAAAGTCTATATTCAAATCCCTTTCCAAATTACTTTTCAAACTTACTTTCCAAAACCTCTTTTTTAAATTATCTCCAAAATCTCTTTTCAAATCTACTTTCTAAAACTTCTTTTCCAATATACTTTCTAAAACCTCTTTTCAAATCTCCTTCTTAGAAGTCCTTTCTTCAAAATATCCACTTTCCAAAATCTCTTTTTCTTGAAATCCAAGTCAAATCTTAGAATCCATGATTAGGAAACCATAATTACTCTTTTGAAGTTTTGATTTTCTATTTTGCCTCAACACATAGATTTCCAAAACTCTATTTCCTACATTAAAATTATAGGTTTCCTAAACCTCTTTTTCATGTCAAATCATATTTTCTAAATCCAAGTTTTTCAAATCTCATCCTTTTTAATTCCATGTCAAATCTAATCTTCCAACTTAGGAAACCAAATCCCATCTCCAATTTAGGAAACCAAATTCAATCCTCCATCTTTGGAAACAAAATCAAATCATCTCTTTTTTAAAATAAAATTTAATATTTTATTTTAGGAAATAGAAATTAAATCTTTCCTAATTCCAACTTTTCCTAATCCTTTCCTAATTCCATTCATTTTCTAAATCTCAACTTTCTAAATTCTAAATTATCAAATCTTTCTTAAACTCAAATCTCTCTTAACTTCAAGTATTTCCAAAACTCATACTTTCAAGTTTTTCTTAATTTCAAATCTTTCTAATTCTAAACTTTCTAAATCTAAACCTTTCTTAAATTCAAAACCTTTTTAATGTAGAACTTTCCTAATTCGAAACTTTCCTAATATAAAACTTTTTAAAAATGGAACTTTCCTATTTTTGAAACTTTCCTAATTCTAAGATTTCCTAAATCCAATTTTTCCTAAACTCCAACTTTCCCAATTTTGTAAATCAAACTTTCAAGTCAAATCTTCTCCAACAAATCTAAGTTTTTCTAAGTCAAATCAAATCTTTTCTAAACCCTATTCTAAGTTTCCTAAAACCAACCTTTTTAAAATCAAACTTCTTAAGTTCAAATCAAGTCCTTCCAATCCAATAGCCTGTTCTAACCTTAGGTAACCTAAAACCTAGGAGGCCTAAACCTTAGTTCAACTCTAACGCTAAAGTTAGGAAGCTTCCACTCTTTTCTAAAAACTCTTTTTAAACTAAGATGGTTTTTCAATTTCAATCTTAATCAAAATGTTTCAAAACTTCAATCTTTCCAAACAAGTCCAAGTTTAATCTTTTCAAATCCTTAAGTTGTATTTCAAATCAAAGTCAATTCAAAGTTCAATTTCAAGTCTTTTATTTCAAGTCCAAATCAAACTCTTTTCAAATCAAATCTTTTCAACACCTCAAAATGTCTATTTTCAATCAAACTCTTGTCTGAACTACGACTAACCTGATTCTCAACAAAGGGACACGTAGGCAACCCTTATGGATGCGGTCATAACCTTTTTTAAACTTCCAATTCTACAACCTTTTTCAAACTTCCAATTCCACTATCTATTTCAAGTTTGTAATTCCAAAATATATTTTCAAATCTCCAATTTCAATTTCTAAAACCTTTTTTTTTTTTAAATCAAATCTATATTTTCAAATTCATTTCAAAATCAAATCAAGTTCTTTTCAAATTTACTTTCAAAATCAAGTTAAATTCTTGCACTTGCATATCATGCATCATGTTAAGCTTCTTTCTAAAAGTTCTTGTCAAAAGTGGGAAGTGTTGGACAATTATTAATCAAAGATTCCGAATGAGTGAACCCAGGGTGAATAGACATGTAGGTACCGTAAGGGTGGTGTAAGGTGATGGCTTAGTGCGTCTTCCCTACACATAACCAACCTCCGAACCTAGAATCACTATTTTCAAAGACCAAAATGGAGTTATTTTCAAAAGAAGGCTTAAAATTTTTCAAATGTTTCCAAACAACATATTTTCTTAAAAATGCTCTCTTGAGGAATTTTCAAAATCTTTTAAAAAACCCTAAGTGTAATCTTTGAACTATACTTAGTTTTAAGTGACCTAACTTATCTTAATCAAGTTAGTGGTGACTCCAAATCTTTTTCCAAAAGCCCTTTCTCAAAATCAATTTTCAATTCAAACCTAATCGCACTCGCTCTTCTAAAAGGATAAGTTCTAACGAGAGAGTACTGTATTTTTTCCACTTGTGTGTATTTTTCTTGAGTGCAAAAAATCAGGGCACGACACTCTACCAAGTTGAGGGTGGCCACATGGCAATCTCTCATTAGCTACTCATGGGACGCGCATATTAACCCTTAACATTAATCTATCCAACCAACCAATCTATGCATGCCCCCACGTCCTAAGGTGGGAACCATTTGTAACTGTATCTGTTACAATGATGGTCCTTTCCATATTCTTCTGAGACCACTCAAGGCCCTGCTATGTGGCTTGAATGGTCCCCATAAAATCTCTAGGATGATGACTTTCTCTTTCTTTCTTTTAGAAAGATACTACTCCTTGTATTTTGTACTTGGGGCCTTAAGACATTCCTAAGTGGCTGGCGCGACTACGAAAAATTGGCTTGGCACCACTACAACAGGCGCTAGGCTATTTTTGGGTCTACAAATATAGACCCTCCCCCTGCGTGAAACAGGTCTGCAATCTCTGTCCAAAAATGCTACCTCTATGAAAACAAAGTTTGAATCCTCTCCAAACCCTAATTTCTTCAAGTCTCTTCAAACCCAAACCTCCATACATTCTAACCCTAGCTTATACACACTCCATACACTTTTACACCAGCCTCAAAGTGCGCCATTAGAGACTCAAGTGCTACAAGTTTGAAGCTCTTCAAGTTCAATTAAAGCAAAGCAAACAAAGCAAGAATAATCTAAGGTTGGTTTTCTCTTTATGTTTAGTACTTCCCCCCTCTCTCTTCTCTCTCCTAACCCACTTAGGTTTTCTTCTATTTTAATCCCCCATCTTCTACTCCTTTTCTTGCATGCTTGAAACAAGGGACTCCCCGATTCATACGTAGAAAGGACTGTTGAAAGCCACGATATCGAGGACTTTCTTCTAGTTCAACCTTAGACTGTGTGGATTTGGCCCCCTTAATTATGTGGTAAAGCCCAGCCTTGTATGTTCACTATCCTTATTGCATTGTGCATATCATATTCATACATCTATTCAAAGTTATTTTCAAACTTGCATTGAAGTTATTTTCAAAACTTGCATTCAAAATCTTCTTTTTCAAACTTGTTTTCAAAAACTCGATCCTAAAGTGATTCTAGCCATTCCATAGTTAGGGTTGTCTTAGGAAAGTGTGATATTCATTGTGACAATCAAGGTCCAAATTCTGGGTGTAAACCCTAATTGTTTTTATCAAAACCGCAATCTTAAGATGATTCTAGCTATTCCATGGTTAGAGTTATTTTAGGAAAGTGTGATATTTAATGTGATCATATTGGTCCATATTTCAAATTCATATTGTTTTCAAAATCACAACCCTAGAATGGTTCTAATTCTTACATGTTTAAAATTGTTTTAGGAACGTGAGATATTCAAAAGATCATATTCAAACCCCTTTCCAAATTTGTTTTTCAAACTTCTTTTTAAAAACTCTTTTTAAACTTCTTTCCAAAAAACTCTCTTCAAAAATGCACATTCTAAAAACTTTCTTCAAGCTTCCTTCATAGAAATTCTTTTCAAAAGGTCTTCTTTCTAAAAACTATTTTTTTTGGAGTCTAAGTCAAGCCCTAGAAACCATGATTAGGAAACCCTCGCTCTCTTTCCTAAAAACATAACTTCTTGTTTTGCCTCAAATCATAGGTTTTCAAAAACTATTTTCTATATCAAATCCTAGATTTCTAAAATTTCTTTTTCTACACCAAATCCTAGATTTCCAAAATTCAACCTTTCCAATTCCATGTCAAATCCAACTCTCCAATTTAGAAAACTAGATCAAATCTTCCCGTTTAAGAAACTAGATCAAATCTTCTAATTTAGGAAACCAAATCAAATCTTTCAATTTTGGAAACAAAATCAAATCATCCCTTTTTGGAAACAAAATCTAATCTTTTACTTTAGGAAATAACGATCAAATCTTTCTTAATTCAAACATTTTCTAATTTCAAACCTTTCTAAATTTCAATCTTTCCAAATTCTAAAACTTTTTAAATTTCAAATCTTTCCAAAGTTCAACTCTTTCTAAATTCAAAATTTTCTTAAATTGAAATCTTTCCAAATTCAAATCTTTCTTAAAAAGAAACCTTTCCTAATTTCGCACTTTCCTAAAATGAAACATTCCTATTTTGAAACTTTTCCAAACTTTAACTTTCTAAATTATTTCAAATCTAATATTCAAGTCAAATCTTTACAAATCTTTTCTAAGTCAAGTGTTTCTAAATCCAACAAATCATTTCCAATCTTTTCTAAGTTCTATCTTTCTTAACTCTAAGTTTTCTAAACTCAAACTTTCCTTAATCAAACTTTTCAAATCTAAATTAAATATTTTATAATCCAATTACATATTCCAACCCTAGGCTACCGAAACCATAGTTCAACCCTAATCCTAAGTTAGGAAGCTCCAACTCCTTTTCTAAACCAAGATGGTTTCCAATTTCAATATAAGTCAAAAAGTTTTCAAAACTTAACTCCTTCTTTCTCAAATCAAATCCAACTTCTCTTTCGAAGTTCAAACCATTTTCAAAGTTTAATTCTAAGTCTAAGTTCAATTTCAAATTTTGATTTCAAATTTTCTATTCAAAGTTCAAATCAAACTTTTTCCAAATTAAGCCTTTTTCAAATCTAACTCTTTTCGAATCAAACCTTTTCAAGTCAAACTTTTCAAAAAACCTAAAAGTGTCTATTTTTAATCGGACTCTTGTCTAAACTACAACTGACCTGATTCCTATCAAAAAGATACGTAGGTAACCCTTATGAGTGCGGTCACAATCTTTTTCAAGTCACAATCTTTTTCAAGTTTTCATTTTCACAACATTTTTCAAGTTTTCAATTCCATAATCTTTTTAAAATCTCCAATTTCATAATCTATTTTCAATTTCTAAAATCTTATTTCAAGTTTCAAATCAATTCTTTTCAAATCTATTTTCAAAATCAAATATTTTTCTTGCACTCACATATCATGCTTCATGTCAAACCTCTTTTCAAAATTATGTTCAAAGTAGATATAATTGGATATTTATTAATCAAAGATTCTAAATGAGTGAGCCTAGGGTGAATAGACATGTAGGTATCGCAAGGGCGGGATAGGGTGATGATCTTAGGATATCTTCCATACACGTAACCAACCTACGAACCTAGATCACTGTTTTCAAGGACCAAAATAGAGTTATTTTCAAAAAAGGGCTTAAATCTTTTTAAAGGTTGGCAAACAACCTATTTTCTAAAAAACCCTCCCTTGAGGAAGTTTTCAAAACCTTTTTCAAAAATCCTAAGTTTAATCTTTGGATTGCTTGGTTTTAGGTGACCTAACTCACCTTCATAAAGTTAGGTGGCGACTCTAAATCTTTTCTAAAAGCCCTTAATTAAATCAAATTTCAATTCAAATCTAGTCGCACTCATCCTTCTAGGAAGATGAGTTCTAATGAGAGTATCGTGTTTTTTCTAGTTGTGTGTTTTTTCCTAAAATGTGAAAAATCGGGGCGCTACACCAGAATGCCATTTGAATCAATTTCGAACCCATTCCGATGATTCTCAGTCAAAATTATCATTTTATCCCTAGGTGCCCAATCGCCCTTGTCAACCACACTAGCTCTAGGTATCAAACCAGTAAGTGCCCATGGCACTTGCACGAGTATCCCTGATCTCCAAATCTCCTTCTAGTCAATTCTGAACATGTTCTAGTGTTTTCTAGTCAAATAACCATTTTGTCTCTAGTGGGCCAGTCATCCCTTTCAACCACGCCGGCCCTGGATATCAAACTGGTAATCTCCTGTGACACTGTTGACAATATCCCTAACCGTCAAATCCCATCCTGGTCGACTCCAGACTAATTCTAATGTTTCCTAGTTCAAATGACAAGTTTGCCCCTGGTGGGCCGGTTGTCTTTCACAACCACACCGGCTCTAGATATTGAATCGGTAACCCCCAGGATGCTCCTGGGTGTCTTTATCTCTTTTCTAGCTGGGCCTTATAGCCCAGCAACTTTCCAGATCAAACCGGAATCACTCACAGTGGAGCTAGGCCAAAAATGGCTTGGAGCCAATAGGAGTGTCGCCCGAATCTTTGCCTAGCCGCTCAAGCCGAATCAAATCATCCAGATCATTGCCATACCAATGTGGCACCACTCCTAGTGACGCCTGGCCGAAAATTGGCCTAGTGCCACTAGTAGTGGTGCCTAGCCAAAAAATTGTTAGGCGCCACTTCTAGTGGCGCCACCTCCTAAAAAATTTGCCTATAAATACAGTGCACCCCTCAGCATATTTCAGGTCTAGAAAAATTGCAAAGAAGCACTGTCTTTCTTAAGACAGCCCCTGAAATCCTCCAAAAACCTTAATTCTTTGAAGCCTCTCTCAAGCCTTAGCCCCCTCTAGCCCTAAAAACTGAAACCCTAGTTTTTCTGCTCTATTGGATATCAAGTCTAGCCCTTAGAAGCTCTTGAAAGCCATTATAAGATTGAAGTAAGTCCTTCATTGAAGCATTCAATTTAACAAGAAGACAATGTAGGGTTCCTATTTTACTTGTCTGCAATTCCCCTCTCTTTCTCTCTTCTCCCTCCTAGTCCACTTGGACTATTTTTCTATTTTAATCCCCATCTCCAAACCCTCTCTTCTTGCATACTTGAAACAAGAGGATCTTAGGTTTATGTTTAGGGGAGGCTTTGGGGAGATCACTGTGTCGGAGATCTTCCTTTAGCCAAACCAATTATGGTATGGTCTTAAAACCCCTTGCAATGTGGTGAAATCTTCAACCTTGTATGTTCATAACCTCAATGCATCATACTTGTCATGTTCATGCATTGTTCTTATTTTCAAACTTATAACCCTAGGATGATTCTAACCTCCTCATGGTTAGGGTTTTCCGAGGAAAGAGACATATTTAAAGTGACCACCAAGGTCCACATTAGGATTTCAACCCCTAACTTGTTTTCAAAATCACAACCCTAAAGTGATTCTAGTATTTTTATAGTTAGGATCGCTTTAGGAAAGTGACATATCCAAGGAGACTTTCAAAGGCCACATTAGAGTTTTAAGCCCTAAAATCTCTCTTTCAAACTTTAGTTTTCAAACTACTCAAAATTCTATGTTCAAATGATTTTTTAAAAATTGGTCCAAGAATTGTTTTCTTGAAGCCCTAGAAGTCCATGTTTTAAAAAGCCTGGTTTTGCCCTCTAACCTTCATTCTAGCATCGTTGCATTCAAAATGGTTTTCAACATTAATGTTCCATCATGTTTTCAAAAATTGCATAACTCACTTGAGTTGTTTTCCAAAAGTCACATCTAAAATCATAAGATTTTCAATTCAAATCTTACCTTTTTCAAGTCAAATCTTTTCTTTTTTGATTTAAATCTTCCCATTTTGGGAACAAAATTCAATATTTTATTTTGGAAACAAATCAAATCTTCTATTTTTGAAAACAAAATCCAATATTCTATTTTTGAAAACAAAATCCCATCTTCTATTTTTGAAAACAAATCAAATCGTTTATTTTTTGAAACGAAATCAAATCGTCTATTTTTGTAAGCCAAATCAAATCTTCTACTTTCGAAAACAGAATCTAATCCTCTGTTTTTGAAAATAAAATTAGATCATTCCTTTTGCGAGTCAATCCAAAACTTTTCTTTTTCAAGACTTTCCTAAAATAAAACTTTCATTTTTCACGACTTTCCTAAAATAAAACTTTTCTTTTTCAAAACTTTCCAAAAATAAAAATTTCCTTTTTCAATTAAAAATCATATTTTTCTACCTCAAGGCATTCTTCCTAAACCTTAGGTTGCTTCCTTCCCAAGTCATGTCCAAACCCTAGGATGCTCAAACCCTAGGTTATCTTAAACCCTAGGATACCTAACCTTAAGTCAATCAAGCCTTAGGTCAACCCAACCTTAGTAGGTCAACCTATTCTAAATAGATTAACCTAATCCTTGTTCACCCAACCTAGGTTAGGAGGCTTCAAAATTGTGACTTTGGGACCTTTTTCCAAACTCCAACTCCAACTCCAAACCAAAAATATTTTAAAAAACTCTTTCAAACTTGTCTCAATCCAAAATGACTAGATACTTACTATTTTTTAAAAACTATATCAAAAACGACTTCAAAAACTCACAACCCTAAAGCGATCATAACCCTTTTTTGGTTAGGGTTTGCTAAGGAAAGTGATACACCAAATAAAACCTATAAGGTTCATATTAGGGTTTCAAACCCTAAATGTTTTACAAAATCTTGTATTAAAAACTATTTTCAAACAACACATTCTTGAAACGACCCTAGACCTTCTATGGTTAGGGTTGTCCAAGATCAAGTGAGATATTCCAATAAGGGAAGTTTCTAGCCATTTTTTCCAAAAATGTTTTCTAAAACTCATGGTCTTGAAGGATTATAGTTCTTACATAACTAACCTCTCAAAGGTAATGAAACATCAACATACAGTTCATAAGGTATATAAAAAGCAATTTTTAAAAAAAATTTCGAGACAAGTTCACAAGGGCTTTTCAAATCCAATCTCAACTTTCTTCCAAACTCTCTTTCAAATTGCATCATGCATCATTCTTTAAAAAAGTGATGACAAACCCATTTTCAAAATCGTTTTAAGGTGAACACAAATGGACATTTAGGAACTAGAGATTCAAGTGAGTGAAACTTAGGGTGAATAGATATGTAGGTACTGCAAGGGCGGGGTAGGGTGATAGTCTTCAGTCATTTTCTCGATACGTAACCAACCTCCAAACCTAGGATCACTGTTTTTAAAAACTAAAATGGAGTCATTTTCTAAAAGGGCTTAAACATTCTCTAGAGATTGCGAGCCAATCTATTTTTTCAAAAACCCTCTCTTGAGGGAGTTTTTCAAAACCTTTTTAAAAGACCTTAAGTTTGATATTCAGGCTTTACTTAGTTTTAAGTGACCTAACACACATTTATCAAAGTTAGGTGGCGACTCCAAAACCTTTTAAAAAAATCCTTAATCAAATGCAATTCAAGTTCAAACCCTGTCGCACATGTACTCATAGGAGGGTGAGTTCTAAAGAGTATCGGGTTTTGTCTGAGTCAACACCCAAACTCGGGGCCAAAAACCGAGGCACAACAATGATGTCAAAGGACTCATCCAATTTGAGAGGTGGGGGTAAAGATATGTGGTACTCCATGAGCACTGAATAATCTTTTGGTTCCATAAGACTGCTTATGGTCATTTAACCAGCGAGGACCTCTACCCACAACTATGGCTGTGGGTAGCATTTTCCTTAACGAGAATGTCAATGGATGGGATAAGCTTGGGTTCCACCTAAGGGTGCATAAAGAACAAAAGAAACTAAAAACCGAACCAATCTAGCCTCTTTTGAGTCAGTTTGGTTTAAGTTTGTGAGGGGTTTAGTTCGGTTTTCGATTCTATATTTTCTGAACTTGAATCAAACCAATTCAGCTTAAACCGACCTAGACTCGATCTTTATATATATATATATATATGTTGTATATATGTCATTAGATCATTATTATTTATATTTCAATACTTATTATTTTTGTTAGTATATTATTTTTTTATTTTTTTAAAAATTAAGGATGCAAATTCAATCCTATTATTTTATTTTTTTGAATAAATAAGTCAAATAATATACATAAAAATAGACTCGACCCGAGGTATGGTTCAATTTAATTCCATTAAATGATTTATTCGATTTTGAGTTCAAAATTTTAAAACTGAACAAATTCTAATCGATTCTAAATTTAACACAAATCTAATTCATGCGCACATTTAGTTTCACCCTATGCTTGAGCTAACAACCCAAACACAACCCACTGTCCAACCGAGAACACGCGCTGCAGCGCGTTGATTTAGTACTCCCACGGGTACGGAAGCTACCATTTTGAAGCCTTCCTTTTTCCTTTTTCCACAACTTCCAATTTTTTCTCACTTTTCTTTTTTTTTTTCCCCTTTCCTCTTCCCTTCTGCGTCTGTTCCTCGTCTCCTCTCTCTCTCTCTCTCTCTCTCTCTCTCATCACTTCGTCCTAAAATTCTCCGTTTCTCTCTGTAAAACCAACCGTCGACCATGAGTCTCAGCATTTTGGACTACCAGTTGCCCGATCTGAGCCACAACCTCTACGATGTCACCTTTTTCAACGACCAGATCCACACACTGGTCACCCACACGCCCTCCTTCGTCGACTCGTGGATCTCCGAGATCGAGAGCATCCACCGCCGCCGGCTCCACCACCTCATCGTTGGCCTCGACGTCGAGTGGCGGCCCAGCTTCAACCGCTACGTCGAAAACCCCGTCGCCACCTTGCAACTCTGCGTCGGCCGCCGCTGCCTCATCTTCCAACTCATCTACGCCCCCGACATCCCCCAATCCCTCATTAACTTCCTCAGTAACCCCATCTACACCTTTGTGGGCGTGGGTATCGACAGCGACGTCGAGAAGTTGACGGAGGACTACGGTCTGTCAGTGGCGACCACTGTTGATCTTCGTCCCTTGGCGGCCGAACAGTACGATATGAGGGAGCTTCGCAATGCGGGGTTGAAAATTTTGGCGATACAGGTACTTGGGAAGGAGGTTGAGAAGCCGAGGAGAATTACAATGAGTAGGTGGGACAATGAGTGGCTTGAACCAGCGCAGGTACAGTACGCTTGCATTGATGCTTTTCTTTCGTTTGAGATTGGAAGGTGCTTGAATGCAGCAGGGTATTAGATATTGTCATATTACTAGAAGCAAGGGTTTAAATGTGTAATTTGGGGACGGGTTTATGTGGATTTTGTGTGAATGGGTTTTTTTTTTTTTTTTTTTTAATGGTGGTTTGGGATGGTTTTGTCTATATCGTGCTCTGCGTTTGATGAATTTGGATGGTGGGTTCTCTAGTATGTCTTAAAATTATAGTCCCTGGAGAACTTTATTTTAATTGCATTTGGATTTGTTCAATGGTTTTTATTTTATATTAGCTCATAGCTTGATTGATAGTTCTATACTTTTGCCTGGTTGTCGCAAGACATGATTGCTGATGCAGTGATGGGTGTCAGACATTGACATCGGAAAATTAGGCTAGTTTGCTCTTGTATTTTATTTAGATTAGGCTTTGCTTTGTAACATAATAATATTTCTTATTTGTTACTTAATTAGGCATTATATTGCCGTGCGTTGTCACCGAATCGTTTGTTTATCAACTCGGAGCATACAATATTTGGTGCCTGTGAAACGCTATGGTGCTTGTAGGGGAGGATGTCAGAGTGATAGTTGTGAGAGTCATAGTAGCATTGGTGGCTCAGGTTGAGGGAGTGAAGAGAGAGAGGGGCTACCCACCGCCCGGGGGGGAGGCATGGGGCGGGGCAGTGGCAGTAATCGCTATGATGAAGTGGACCTAGTGTCAGGGTTCTCGTGCTGTGGTGGCAGGGTTTTGCTCATGGAATGCAATTTATTAATCGCATTCTGGAATAAATGAATTAGATTATGTTTAAAGAATATTATGATTTAACCCATTGGTTGGTTGCGGGGAATTGATGATCGTCTCTTTGGAAGTAGGATTATTATCTGAAAACTTGTTTGGCTACAGAGAGTTTATTAGGAGATGGTACTGAAAAACCCAGTAGGATTACGTGTAATTGGCGGCTTGTGGCTGGATTAGCCCTGTGCGGATGCGAGTTTTTCTTTGACGAGATTAGTTTGAAATGCCGGGAATTAGAGTAACGGGTTTGTTGTGGAAAATGTTGCACTGGTTTCCTGAAAGAAGCATTTTTTGATGGGGCGTTGGGATGGTTGTTTGTTCATATGGGTTGTTAACTGATAAATTTGGATGGCATATCATGTTGTCTTTCACAGTTTCTCGGATTTGATGTTTGGAGGAGAGATTTTCATAGTAACCTTTGAATTGGTTAGAAGGTTGCATTTTATATAAGCTACACCTTGGATGATTTCCTTCTATTTTATTTATTATTTCTTATGATCTTACTCTGCTATGTGTATGTGAGTGTGTACCCTGTTACTCAATTTCATTTCCCATTGAGCCTTTGTGAACTAGGTACATCTATATATCTGTGGCGTAATCAATCACTATTTGCCTGAATTCCACGTGTAATTTAGTTTGCATAAATGTTTTGAAATTAGACCGTCAGGTGAATTGAAAAAGTGATCGTGTTATGAATTATTAGTTCAACCGTTAGATTAACCTGAATTGACTTGGGACATTATAAATATATTACAAATATATAAATAAATAATATATATTTAAAATGCAAAAAATCTGAATTCTTTTGACAATTATACAATTTTATTAAATGGAGAGAGTGAAAGGGTAATAAATTGAGTGAAAATGGTGGCATACTTGTATAGTAGTTATGCTTTGTGTGCATATATCTATTTATTGAGAGAGAGAAAGTGTAATAAATTGAAAATTCTAAGGTGGTGGGTTCCATATAATATATATAATGACTGAGGGGGGGGGGGGGGGGGGGGGGGGGGGGGGGGGGGGGGGAGAGAAACTGCTCACTAAAAAAAGTTTGATGGAGGGTGGTAGGGGACCGCTTACCCAAAAAAAACATGCAGGGACCACTTACCCATTAAAGACAGTTGTCAAAGGCGTTGAACCGGCCCCTTTTTTGGGCGGTTTTCAGTTTCATTTTTCGGTTTAACTGCTGGGCTGACCGGTTCTTAACGGGTTATTTATTCAAACGGTTTTAAAAGTGATTTGAACCGTTTACCGAGCCCGTTCCTAATTTAGTCGATTGAATCGATTTGGTTTGATTTTTAAAACACTGGTTTACATGTCCCATAATGCATAAATGATTATCATTTGTGATGCAGTCAGGATGCTAGTGATTGTGAGTAGTGGTTGAAGGAATCATATTCATGAAGTTTTATTTATGGTAATTCATAGAATATAATGAAGTGGTTTAATTTGCCTGGAGCCATATAGGATAGTGGTGGTATCAGCTGTGTAGGAACCATAGTTACCAAAATAAGAAATAGAAGCGGGAAATGTTGGGGGAAGTAGGAAATGCTAGGGGAAACGGAAGCTAAAAATACGGTCAAAAAATAAAAAAATACAGAAAATGCGAAACGATGGTAAATTTAATAAGGATCCTATTAGAAAATTTTTGCGAAACTCAAAGAAGACTTTTAAAAAGCTTAGTGGAGATTTTTAAGAAATTTAGTAAAAATTTACATGAATAATTTCATAAATATTTAGTTAGAATTTAAGGAAAAAAATGTATAAAAATTAATATTTCAAGTTTTAGAAACGTTTTGTTTAAGTTTTTTAAGAGTTTTTGTTAAGTATCTTTAAACGTTTTTCAAAAGTGTTTTAAGAGTTTTTCAAGAGTTTTTTTTCACGTTTTTCTAAACGTTTTTTCAAAATTTCTAAACAAATTTTGTACCGGTATCAAACATGTGTCCCCTGTAAAGGGAGAAACTAAACCTCCATATCATGGTAGTTGCTTTGAGAAGGGTTGGGATGGTGTTGCATATGTTCTAATAAAAATTAAAAAATAATTACTGATATACTTGTTACTTGAATTTCAGCCAGGTTCCGATCATCTTGCCTTGCAGGATGTTAATTTTGGGTAGGAAAGTGAGTTCCACAGAATTTAATGGAATTTCTGTTCTCATTGTGGAGAAGATCTACAGGAATGTTCCTCGGTAGCTTTTTCGGAGCTTCAAACTCCTTTTTTTTTTGGGTGTGAAATTCTCTCCAGAATATGACGCTGATGCTATTGGGACTGTTGTACTATTTGGCATTATATATTGAAGGTCCAATGTCTGGTTCTATTTGAACTGAAGGTTATAGCATTACCGTAATATTTGAGATCTGCAGATTTATAAAGGTAAATTATACTAATTACCCTTGAAATTTTATGAAATATAAGATAATATTGTTCACTTACTTTTCAAACAATGTAATAGATTCTCCCTCTCTTACTTTTCAAACCATGGAACAGTTTCCTCCTCCCTCTCTTACTGTTCTCTTACTCAGCCGTTAATGACTACGAGCTGGCTTTGTAGACATAATACATAAAGCAAATATAATACTTAAAATAGATCTATTTACATATTTTGTTACGCAACAAACAGCTAACACATAATTAAGTAAACTAATTAAAAAAACTCAATCAAACAACTAACAAACCCTAATCAAATAAGTAAATAATTAAATCCAATCCAACTACTAACAAAGCCTAATCAAATAATTAATTAGTTAAACCAAACAATTAATAGACAATCTATTCAAATAATTAATTAATTAAACCAAACAATTAATAGGCAAAGCCTACTCAAATAAATAATTTCTTAAAACCCAATAATTTTTTTTGGAGTGAATAAACCCAATCAATTAATTAACAAAATCTCATCAAACAAATAATTTAATTAAACCTAATCAATTAATTAATTAACAAAACCCAATCACCGACTCTTTCCCCCAATCCTCTTCTCTTCTCTCTCTCTCTCTCTCTCTCCACCACCAGCAACCCCTCTTTTTATCTCTCTTCTCTCAACCACTTGCAGTCGAGCTCCCACCAAACCTCACAAGCCACCATCACCATTTCCCTTCAAAGCACCACTCACACACACCATTTAGAAACCCGAAATGCATATCTCATCTCCTATCACCACACCCAGCATTGCCGCAGCCCCACTACCACCGCAATCAGTAGCGGACCGACCGGAGGCCGGGGGGGCCGTGGCCCTTGCAAAGAAATTTTTTTTTTCCTAGTGCTGTATGTATAATATAGACATGGATATGTGAGTACTGAAGGTTTGCCCCCCAACTCATTTCACATATTGCTTTTGGTAGCAAACGGTGGCCTACTTATTTATCTAATATTGAAATTTTTATAAAAGACAAATGCACAAGGCAGCAGAAAATGTCCACTTTGTTTTGTTTTATTATTAGTTTAAATTGTACAACAAAATAAAAAAAAATATAAATATTATATTAATAAACTCTTTAAAAGTAGGATAAAATTCAAAAAGTTAAAAGAGTTTTAATTAATTTTCTTCTACTTCTTCTTCATTGTCGCTGTGGACACTGGACATGTGGTGATCGTCAACGGTCATTTTGCACCATGCACTCACTTTGTTTTGCACTATGAAATTTTGAATGCTTATAGTTTGGCCCCTAAGTCTGATTTCTGGGTCCGCCGATGACCGAAATCGACTGAATCAAATCCAAGCGGTTCGAATCTGCTGCAATTGGGGATTGACTCCAAGGGCTACGGAGGAAGGGACGATTTCAGACGAAATTAAAGAGAACATTGATGGGTTTTGAGATGTAATATGGGGTGGTGATTGAAGGTTTTGCGGTGAAAGAAAGAGAGATTTTGACAGTGACAGTAATGGATGTAGTAGAGAGAGAGAAAGAGATGAGATAGCTGAAGAGTTGTTGATGCACTACAGTATGGGTAGCTCTGTTTTTGGTTTTGTAGTAGTGATGGTAGAGAGTGAGGCGGCGGTGACGGTGGCGGTGGCGGTGGCGGAGTTATGTGGCGATCGGTTTGTGGGGCTGCCGGAGTAAGGCGGAAGGAGGCTAGCCGGTCGTGGGTGAAGAGTTGATCGAGTTTTTGGAGCGCTGGATTTTCCACCACCTAGCCCTAATTTCATGGGTTATGGTGTCGGGGCTATGGGTGATTGCAGAGATGGATCATGGAGTTAGTGTTGGTATTGTTGTGGATGATTGATCAGATCGGTAGGAGAGAGAGAGAGAGAGCGCAGGTGGTGGGGTGAAGTGCTGAGAGTTGATGCTGGTGCCTCCCATAGGAGCTGCTGGACCAGATATATGGGGAGGTCAGGCGATACACGCTTTAGAAAATAAATATTTCTATACACAAATATATATAATTACATATAGATGAGGATTTGAGTATATATAATTATAATTATATATATATATATAGGGAGAGAGAGAGAGAGAGAGAGAGAGAGAGAGAGAGAGAGAGAGGATTGTTGAGTTTTATATTAAATTATGTTAAATAAAAATGAGGGCAATAAGATAACCGAACCACCTCCCTTAACGCCGTTTTCGGACTATCAGGGTTATATAGTATAACTAGCAGGTGACCCGTGCAATGTACTTGCACGAGATTAAATAATATTATTGATAAAAATAAATTTTATCATATTTTGAGTTTAATAGTTATACGTGACTAATTATTATATATAAATTTTAATTAAAGTTGTAAATATTCTTATATTTTATTTTTCTTAAAATAATAGATATACTATAATAACTTAATTTAAGATGTAGTTTTAATGTATTAAACTTCTTTTAATATTAGGCGGATGTACTTTTATATATATATAAATATATTTACATTACATATTGTATTCAAATTAACCTACTTGATATACAAATTAAGTTTGATAATAATTATAGTTCACATTTTAGATGAATTTGAGATAAGCTTAAACTTTAGAAAACTAATTTTGTCTTATGTTTATATATGGTACAAAAATAATAGAGTGAGTTAGATAACTGAGTAAATTCAATAGTTATTTAATATTTTATATATCTATCTATCTATCTTATAATAGTAATAGAATGGGTTAAATAAACAAACAAATTCAATAGTTATTTAACCAATTGTCAATGTGACGTGACATTTTAATTAATTATACAATCTTATCGTATCTCTAAAATGTAAATGGATATTGATATATAAATGTTATTTTATTTAATTATAATTAAAAATATTTAGATATTAAGTTCATAAAAAGTCCTTGTAATATAATATTATATATATATATATATATATATATATATTTTATGTATCTTATAAAAACTAATTTTATCTTATATATATATAACTAATACATCATATCGTGTCTCTAAAATGTAAATAGATATTGATATATATATGATATTTTATTTAATTATAATTACTTTTTTTTTAAATATTAAGTTCAGAAAGAGTCTTGACAATCTAATTATTATATATATATATATGTATTTTATTTATATTATAAAATTAATCTTATCTTATATACATATATATATATATCTTATATAGTATAAATTCAATAGTTATCTAATCAATTGCTCATGTGACGTGACATTTTAAAAGTATCTGAACATTCAGAACGCTACGTAAGAGAGAAACAAAATATAAAGGCAAACACAACTTTTATATATATATATATATATGATTGTCAACGAGGGATACTAATTCACATTTTTCAAAATCTCAAGCCTGATTAGTGTAATTAACCAATTATTAAAATATGTTTTACAAGTTTTTTTGCCGTAATAAACACAAAGCAGTTTTTCATCCTTCATTTTGCCAAGCAACTAGAAGTTTACAACGTATCGCATTTGGTAAATTTTTTGCTTTGATGACACCTTTTTGGAAGCTTTTGTTACTGTCTTCCCCTTGGGCGGGGTTTGGAGAAGATGTAAAGTACTCAGTTTTAGCTCACGTGCAAAGAGATTATTTACGTGTTAGTACTGGCTTCGCTTTAATGATATGATAATGATATGGATTGAAATTCTTGTGTTAGTGGCATTGTTTCAATATGTGCTGCTGAGCACTCTAATGTTGTGTTTGGAATATAGTTATCAAATTGGAAAACCAAAATAGAAAATATTAGAGGAAACAAGGCCAAGAACTATAAAGAGATACAGAAAATAGAAAATAATTAAAAAATTTTATAGAATTTTTTTTTTAAACTCAAAGAAGACCTTTAAAAAATTTAGTAGAAATCTTTAGAAAAGTTAGTAGAAATATTTGAAAAACTCAGTGGAAGTCTTTTGGAAACTTAGTGAGAATCTAAACGAATAATTTCATAAATACTTAGTTAGAACTTAAGAGAAAAAATATATAAAAATTAATATTTAAAATTTTTGAAGCGTTTCTCAAGAGTTTCTTTTAAGTTTTGCAAGAATTTCTGTTAAGTATTTCATGAGTTTTTCAAACATTTCTCAAGAGTTTTTGAAACATTTCTCTCACGTTTTCGAACTGTTTTTTAAAATTTTTGAAACGTGTTTTGTATCGGTATGAAAACGTGTTTCCGAAAAAATGTGTTGCCTTCCTCCAAAACAAGTTTTTCAATAACTACAGTTTGCAACTTAGATTTATTAAGAAAAAAAAGATAAAAAAAATAAAATTATAACGGAAAAGAGAATCAAATGAAAGATTTTAAATTTTTATTTTTTTATATTATTGTATCTTTCACTTTTTTTTACAACAATTTTATATTTTATTTTCTTTTTTTTTTCTTACCAAATACTTAATCTAAATACAACGTAAGAGAGCAACTAGAATTACATCGGCAACCAGTGAAATTGAAATGGCTTCATTCTATTTCATATGATAAATTTTTAAATGTCCTCTCTATTTTTCATTTTGTTGGGAATTTTGTGGGTTCAAATGCAAAAGAGCCGCGATCCAGCATGCATCTGAGCGTGCGCTTTATTTGATTATTTTATGAAAATATTATTTAAATTATCGTTCACGATATTTTGGAATATTTTATTAATGTATCATATTTAGCTGAATCGACATTTACATTGATATTTCGTGACATAAACTTATTCATCAATGTACTCATATTTTCGAGATTGCGGTATATATACTTGTATCGATATCTTATTTCTTGATTTCATTCGCAACTGTCATTTGCCTCGGTATCTTGATTTCATTCCAACAGTCATTTGACTCCGTATCGTATCGTTGTAAGAGGATATCGAAGAGGGTCTCTAAAATGATTCTCTTAAATATTTTACAGAATCAAATCTTTAAAATGGCTGTTCGACAGAACCTTCATCCCTTTTTTTCTTTTTATGTAGGAAGCCTTATTTTGAGTTTCTAAATATAAAAAGCTAAAATTAGGACAAAAAAAAAGTTTAGAGGTAGAGTAATATTGAGTGTTAGGTAGTAATTTTTATCAAATAATGACACGTAATGTGTGTATATATCAATAATTATAATTTGTAGTATAATAGAGAGATTTTTAAAAAAATATCCTATTAAATTTTGTCATGTGTTATTTTTTTTTTAAAGTCTTCCTACTACACCACAAATTCAAATTACTGATATATATACACTCATCACTTATAATTATTTAATAGAGATTATCACTGAGTACTCAATGTTACCTAACCGAAGAACTTTTTTTCGTCAAATAGTATTATTACCAATTGTTCAGTACTCATTCTTATTAAATTAAAATATGATATATTTTATTACATCAACATCAATTTGTAATAATTGAATAGGCTTTTGTTACACATAGCAAAACATAATATGCAACAGTACCAAAAAATCTTATACTAATTGACTACTAAACCTTTTTCCCTCTTTGAGATGCTCTTATATCATCAATCTTTCTCTTTCTCTACCTCTTTTTGTCCCCTTTTCTTGGAATGTGTGTTCAAATAAAAATAGTGTGAAATGACTAATTAAATAGATAGTAATATTAGAGATTTATCAAAAAGTGAAAATTTTTAATTTATTTTGACTAAATATTTTAAGAAGTATTCTAGATGCTGTAAGTAATTATCGCTATTTCCTAATGAGAATAATTTATTAAGGGGGATTACAAACATTACATTACAAAAAATAAAAAAAAAAGTAGCTATCGCTATTGCATATTAATTATTTAAGTCAAATGGAGTGTAGGAACATTCTTATTGTGGTATGAGAATATACGATTGAAGCATTCCTATTGGGTTATACACGATTGATCATATAAACCTTTCTAGGCGATGCATGAAAAAACCTTTTTAGGCGATGCATGAAGAAACACTCTTATTGTGTGGTGATAATGCAAATGATAAGTACGGTCGATCAGCCCATCCGTGGATAGACCAGACCAGCCCGGCTCGCATATCTAGTTCAGGTCACCTCCCTCCTAGGTCAGGTCCATTAACAGAAAGAGCGGCAGAGCTCGAGCGACACACTGGGCGGCGGCACGAAGGCACCCCGAGATTCTCGCCTGGTAAATAGCCCCTACGATCCCATGATTCGAGCGTTTCCCCCATGAACGGGAGCATGATCCATGGGGGCGAAAATCAAGGCACGATATACCCCCACAAAGTGGGAGGCATGACGAGGGGGGGGGGGGGCACGATTAACTGACCCACAAAGGTGCCCACGATCAAGGCCAACACTCCTATAAAGGGAACAGTTCTCACCTCCAAGAAGGTACGATTCTACACCACCTTAGATACCGTAATTCTGTCCATGTTTCCCTGAGCCTAACTTTGGCATCGGAGTGTATTTGGCAGGCACCACACCGGTGTCCCATAGAGAGGGGAAACTCATCGCACCAGCAAGCTGTACCTGGGGTTGGGAAAGACGTACCAGTTTATCGCATCATCAGTTGGCGCCGTCTGTGGGAACGACACTTCGATCTTTTCATGGTCTTGACCTGATCCGGTGCCGCATCAACTAGGGAAGGTGGAGAGATGGAGGAACAAAGCACCGCCAGAATCGCTGCTTTGGAGCAGCAGATCATGGAAATGATGGCAACTATGAACCAACTCCAGTCCCGGAATCAAGAGTTGGAGAGGAGATTGCCTCCCCCGCCGGCGGCCCCAGGAACGGTAGACCCGCCGCCGCTAGGAGACCACCATTACCTGCGAACCAGCCGGCGGCAAGGAACCAAGGAGGCGACGCCGGCGAAGGAGCGGAAGACCCAACGCCTCCAGGAGAGAACCCCCTCTCGAGAGGGGTCGGATTTCACGCTGACGAAGCCCAGAGTCACGCCGACCGGTCCAAAGCACCAACCGTGGTCCTCCCAGAACACACTGCCGAAACTCAGCCGATATGGGACGAACAGCTGAAGGAAATGCAGGCTAAATTGGTAGGAGTGATAGCGGCGGTAAAAGAAAAGGGCCCCAGCACGGTGGAGGAGCTGGTAAGCCGGACAGACACGCCATTTACACCAACAGTGATGAGGGTGCCCTTGCCCCCGAAGTTCAAAATGCCCACAATAAAGTCCTTTGACGGCACCAAGGATCCCCTGGATCATCTTGAGACGTACAAGGCTCTGATGGACCTTCAAGCGGTCCCCGACGAAATCATGTGCAGGGCATTCCCTACCACCCTTAAGGGTCCAGCAAGGATTTGGTTCTACAGGCTCTCCCCTGGGACAATTAATAAATTCGTGGACCTGAGCAGGCTTTTCGTTAGCCATTATATCGGGGGACAGAGACAGAGGAGGCCTTCCACCTCCCTGTTCAACATTAAGCAGCGCGAGAAGGAGGCCCTGCGAGAATTTGTCACCCGTTTTAACCAGGAGACCCTTTATGTAGATGACCTGGACTAGAAAGTGGCGGTGGCAGCTTTCATCGCAGGGGTCAGGACCCCCAAGTTCCTGTTCTCCCTGGCCAAGGAGGCGCCCAAAACCATGGCTGCGCTAATGCTCCGAGCGCAGAAGTACATGAATGCGGAGGACACACTAAGAGCTTGAGAAGACCAGGAGGGCGTTGCAACCAGCCTGGACAAGAAAAGGATGGCGGAGGAAAAGAAAGACGACAGAACAGCAAAGGCCCCACGAGTGGCAGAGCAGAAGCCAAGGGGAGAGAGCGATAAGACCAAGCAGGCCAGGTATAATCAGTACTTCACCCCATTAAACACTTCTCTGGATCAAGTGCTCTACGAAATCAAGGGAGATGCGGCGCTGAGGTGGCCCGGGAGGATGAGAACTCCACCAGAGAAAAGGCCGACCAACAAGTGGTGCCGCTTCCACCAAGACCATGGGCATGACACAGAGGACTGTTACGAACTTAAGCAGCAGATCGAACACTTAATCAAGCAATGGAAGCTGGGCAGGTACATAGCGGGGGGCAGACGTGATGAAAGGCGAGAGCCGGCACCAAGACAGGCCGAACAGAAAAGCCCAGAAAGAGGAAGGCCAAACCAGCAGCCTATGGGCGAGATTAGGGTCATTTCTGGTGGGTTCGCAGGTGGGGGAGAATCCTCATCGGTAAGGAAACAGCATGCAAGGGATGCGCGGAACCAGAGAAAAGTTATGTCCATAGACCGGTCATCCAAAAAATCCCGGGCTGAACATGACCCCGTCACGTTCACAGACGATGAAGCTGGAGCCATATGCCAACCTCATGACGACCCTTTAGTCATATCAGCTGTTGTGTCAAATTTTTTAATCCGTCGGGTCCTGGTAGACAGCGGCAGCTCGGCGGACATTCTCTTCCTGAAAGCCTTTGAGCAACTGAAGGTCGGCGGGAAGCAACTACAACTGGTTCACTACCCCCTTGTTGGTTTCACTGGAGACAGAGTCACACCACTAGGCTCCATCGCTCTGCCAGTAACGCTAGGAACAGCGCCCAAACAGGCTACCAAGATGGTCATGTTTTTAGTAGTGGATTGCCTGTTAGCTTATAACATCATCATTGGCAGAACAACCCTCAATGAGTTCAAGGCCATACCATCAACTTACCACTTGAAAGTCAAGTTCCCCACATCCCAAGGAGTTGGGGAAGCTAGAGGTGACCAGCAGACCGCCAGAGAATGTTATATGGCGTCCCTTAAAGGGGAAACCCGGGAGGCTATGTTAATTGAAGAGCTGGAAGTTCGAGATGAAGAGGAGATCAGGAGAGGGGAACCAGTGGAAGAGCTCGAGGAGGTAGTAGTCGGAAAGTATGACCAGACCCAGACAGTGAAAATCGGAACAACAGCTCCCGAAGAATTCAAGGAGAAGTTGAGGTCCTTCCTCAAGCATCACGCCGACGTTTTCGCCTGGTCTCATGAGGATATGCCGGGAATTGACACCCGAATTATTGCCCATCACCTAAACATAGACCCAAAGGCAAAACCGGTCAGACAAAAAAGGAGGTCTTTCGCCCCGGAACGCAACGAGGCTGTAGCAGACGAAGTCGAGAAACTGACCACCGCAGGCTTCATAAAAGAAGCCCAATACCCGACCTGGCTATCTAATGTGGTGATGGTCAAAAAGGCCAATGGAAAGTGGAGAATGTGCGTGGATTTCACCGATCTGAACAGAGCGTGTCCCAAAGACAGCTTCCCCCTCCCCATAATAGATCAACTGGTGGACTCAACGGTAGGGTACGAAATGTTGACCTTCATGGACGCTTTCTCAGGATACAACCAAATAAGAATGGCCGAGCACGATCAGGAAAACACAGCGTTCGTGACAGACAGAGGGCTGTATTGTTATAAGGTAATGCCATTTGGCCTCAAAAACGTCGGGGCAACTTATCAAAGGCTTGTGAACCGAATGTTCAGCAGCCAGATCAGGAGGAACATGGAAGTCTATGTCGACGATATGCTAGTAAAAAGCAAGCGAGCCATTGACCACCTAGTCGACTTGGAAGAAACATTCAAAAACCTATGAGCCTACAAAATGAAGTTAAACCCTGCCAAATGTGCCTTCGGAGTAGCGTCAGGCAAGTTCCTAGGGTTCATGGTGTCCAACCGAGGGATAGAGGCTAACCCCGAGAAAATCAGGGCAGTGTTAGACATGCAGTCCCCAACATCCACCAAGGAAGTCCAAAGGCTGGCTGGCAGAGTAGCAGCGCTGAACAGATTCATTTCCAAATCAACAGATAAGTGTCTACCTTTCTTTAAAGTTCTGCGTAAAGCTTTTGAGTGGACTCCCCAATGTGAACAGGCTTTCCAGCAGCTCAAAGGATATTTGAGTTCAGTACCACTGCTGAGCAGAACCACAGAAGGAGAAGAGCTCTACCTCTACCTCGCCGTATCAGAAACAGCGGTGAGTTCTGCCCTGGTCAGGCAAGAGGAAGGTGTCCAAAAGCCCGTCTACTTCACCAGCAGGGCTTTGAGGGGCGCGGAAGAACGATACCCCACGATGGAGCTGCTGGCCCTCGCCCTCGTGACCTTAGCAAGAAGATTGAGGCCATACTTTCAGGCGCACACCATAGTTGTCCTGACCGATCAACCATTGAAAAAGGTCCTCCACAAGCCAGAGACGTCGGGCAGACTCGTTAAATGGTCCATAGAGCTCAGCCAATTCGACATTCAGTATAGACCAAGACAGGCAATCAAGGGGCAAGCTGTAGCAGATTTCATCGCTGAGTTCACCCCTCCCACAATTGGCCCCAGTGCCGACACCCTACAGCCACAGTGGATACTCAATGTCGACGGTTCTTCAACGGATAAAGCAGGAGGCACCGGGATCGTGCTCGTCACCCCTGAAGGACATAAACTCGAATATGCCGTCAAGTTCAAATTCCCAGCGTCCAACAATGAGGCTGAATACGAGGCCTTGATTGCTGGTCTCCAAATGCCTTGGCGAATGGGGGCAGAACATGTCTTGGTACGCAGCGACTCCCAACTTGTGGTGGAACAGGTCAAAGGAGAATATGAGGCCAGGGGAGACAAGATGCAAGAGTATTGCGAGATGGCCAGAAATTTGACGAAAAAATTTCCCAAAATACTTCTCGAAAGAGTACCAAGGGTACAGAACGTGGAGGCAGATCGGCTGGCAAGGATCGCGTCATCCCAGGAAGACGACCCCTGAATACCAATGGAAGTACTAGATTCGCCAAGCATTCGGGAGCCCGAAATATTGCAAACAGAGCAAGAGATGGAATGGGCAACGCCAATCAGGAACTACTTGGAAAAGGGGTCCCTACCAGCAGATAAAGTTGAGGCAAAAAGGATTCAATACAGGGCCAGCAGATACGCCATGATAAACAGTGTCCTGTACAAAAGAGGACACACCATGCCCTGGTTAAGGTGCGCCGGAAAAGCAGAAGCGGACTACATCATGAGGGAGGTACACGAAGGGGTCTGCGGCAACCACTCAGGAGGGAGATCTTTGGCTAAGAAGATTCTCAGAGCAGCCTACTACTGGCCCACAATGGAAAAAGACGCCCAAGAGTTTGTAAGAAGATGCGATAAATGCCAAAGGTTCTCTAACATCCCAAGGCAGCCAGCCCAGGAATTAACACCGATTCAGAGCCCGTGGCCTTTTGCCCAATGGGGCATAGATATAGTAGGTGCTCTACCCCTAGGGAAAGGCCAAACTAGGTTCGCAGTGATAGCAGTTGACTATTTCACAAAATGGGCGGAGGCGGAGGTTGTCGCCGCAATCACAGAGCAGAAAATGAAAAACTTCTTATGGAAAAACATCATATGCAGGTTCGGCATCCCAAAGGTGGCTGTCACAGACAATGGAAAACAATTCAAAGGCGGTCAGTTCGATCAGATGTGTTCAGACTTACAGATCAGCCACCACTACTCTTCTCCAGAGCATCCCCAAGCCAACGGCCAGGTTGAAGTCACCAACCGGACCCTATTCAAAAACATCAAGACAAGGCTGGAGCAGGCAAAGGGTTTATGGGCAGAAGAGCTTCCCAATATCTTATGGGCCTACAGAACAACAGAAAGGGTCGCAACAGGGCACACCCCCTTCTCTCTGACTTTCGGATCTGAGGCGGTAATCCCGGTGGAGATAGGCCTCCATAGCCCCAGGATTGAACATTTCGAAGTAGAGGCTAAAAATGAGGCCCTAGACGTAAGCTTGGACCTACTTGAAGAGAAAAGGATGCAAGCAGCTGTGAGGGTGGCTGCTTATCAGCAAAGGATGCGCAAATATCATGATGCCAGAGTAAGACCTAGAACGTTCAAAGCAGGTGATTTGGTTCTCAAGAGGGTTAATCAGTCTACTAGAAAGCCTAGAGATGGCAAACTCGGGCCTAATTGGGAAGGCCCATATACGGTTAAAGGGTTTTCCAGGAAAGGGACCTACTGGCTAATTGGGGTCGACGGCAAGGAGCTTCCCAACCCTTGGCACGCCGAGCACCTGAGAAAATACTATGTGTAATGTAACCGGCAACCTTCAATGAAAAGTCTTTTTTATGACCTTCAGAACCGATGTCTAACAAAGCCGAAAGGCCAATAAGGCTACTAAGCCCAACTGGTCAGCCCACAGGGCTGACCAACAAAGCCGAAAGGCCAATAAGGCTACTAAGCCCAACCGGTCAGTCCTCAGGACCGACCAACAAAGCCGAAAGGCCAACAAGGCTACTAAGCCCAACCGGTCAGTCCTCAGGGCTGACCAGCAAAGCCGAAGGGCCAACAAGGCTACTGAGCCCAACTGGTCAGTCCTCAGGGCTGACCAACAAAGCCGAAAGGCCAACAAGGCTACTGAGCCCAACTGGTCAGTCCTCAAGGCTGACCAGCAAAGCCGAAAGGCCAACAAGGCTACTAAAGCCCAACTGGTCAGCCCATAGGGCTGACCAACAAAGCCGAAAGGCCAATAAGGCTACTAAGCCCAACCGGTCAGTCCTCAGGACCGACCAGCAAAGCCGAAAGGCCAACAAGGCTACTAAGCCCAATCGGTCGGTCCTCAGGGCTGACCAGCAAAGCCGGAAGGCCAACAAGGCTACTAAGCCCAACTGGTCAGTCCTCAGGGCTGACCAGCAAAGCCGAAAGGCCAACCAGGCCACTAAGCCCAACTGGTCAGTCCTCAAGGCTGACCAGCAAAGCTGAAAGGCCAACCAGGCCACTAAGCCCAACTGGTTAGTCCTCAAGGCTGACCAGCAAAGCCAAAAGCCCAGTAAGGCTACCAAACCCAACTGGTCAGTCCTCAGGGCTGACCAGCAAAGCCGAAAGGCCAATAAGGCTACTAAGCCCGACTGGTCAGTCCTCAAGGCCGCACAGGCCGAGAGCCCGTAAAAGTTACGAAGTCCAGCTGGACAATGGTCAGACGTTACAAAGCTACCAAAGAGCCTAATTAATCAGGTGTTCAACATGGGAATACAGTGCATCAAAATAACCGTTCATTGATTAAAGACAAGTTACAAAAAAAAAAAAAAAGAGACGCCACTGGATGTTTTTACAAAGTACTCAAGATTGGGCCTCGTCTCCCTCTTCTGTCGCTGCGGTCTGGTCTTTCACGCCAGGCGCATTGGAGGTCGTGTCGTCAGAAGGCTTCAAGGCAGAAAAGTCGAGGTCTGGGAAGAGCTTCCTGGCCATAACCTTGGCGTCAACGAAGCCTTCCATGTAGGCCTCGCTGAGTTCATCTTGAAAGGCTGCCCCAGCCCTGAACTCCTCCACCGCATTGTCCTGAGCACTTTTCAGCTGCCCCTCCAGCTCAGCGACCTTCGAAGTAAGGGACTCCTTGATTGCCCCAAAAGCCTGGGCATCGAATTCCAGAGCTTCCACCTTTTTCCTAAGCTCGGATACTTCGTCCAGTACAGCTGTCTTCTCTGCCTCTGCAACCGCCTGGGCTTCCTCAGCATCCTTGACCTTCTTCTCCAGGCCACTAACGGATGTGGTCAAGGTCTCAATGACCTGCCCTTTCTTGGCGCACTTGGTTGTCCTCGCCTTCAGACGGGTGGACAGGCAGAGCGCCTTCACATGGAGCTGCAGAAAAATTGTAGGGTCATGCACAAATAAATAAAGGAAAAGGGGGAGAGTGGGATGGAAGGGAAAGATAACTAGAGCCCTCACCTTTACAGCGTCGAGGTTCATGCTCCTTGTCAGTTGGGTGTTGGTCCAGCCAACAAATGGCCCCACGTCCTCCATGCTGATGAATTGCTTCATCCTCTCCCAAGCGGCCTGGACGTCCTCCACAATGAGGGGCTCGTTTTGCGGAGTCTGGGTCTGAGCAACAGCTGTCGCTTCGGCAGGAGGCGGGGGGCATCCCAGTTCCAGCCCTTGAGGACTGACCAGCGTTGGAAGCCTTGGGTACTGCGGGAGTATTGACCGCAGCAGGACCCTTGTCATGGGACTGCTCGACAGCCCTCCCCCCAAAGCTAGGCCTGTGGCGTTTGCTTGGCCTCTCTCCAGCAGCCTTTGCCCTTTCCATCTCTTCAAACTTCTTTTTTGTAGAGGACCCCATGCTCCTCTTGTCGAAGCCCATGTATAATCCCTGTCCTGCAAAGCATACGGGGCAAGAGTCAGTGCACTAGCATTAGAAGGCGGCCGCAAAAGACAGACCAGACTCACTCCTCTCAGCGCGAAGGGCTTCGATGGAAGGGTCTGGACCTAAGAGATAGTCTGCCAAACTCTCACCAGCCACAAGAGGGGCCCAGCTCTTGACCGGGTACTCCCTCACCCTCGCTAAACAGCCTTCCCTCGACTCGTCCTCCAGTATAGGAAGGCGTGCTGAGTAAAAGAAAAGAGGATGATTGTTAGACCACTACCCTCAGAAGGAGTCAGGCATAAAAGCACAAAAGGCGCTTACCCTTCCTACCTGGTCTACCCCACTGCCTGGGTATGCGGGGGGTCTGGTCAGTCACATCTTCCCAGTGAGCGATCTCCATACCCTCGCCGTACACAAAGAAATACTTCTCCTTCCAGCGCTTGTGGGAGACCGGGAGATTGGTAATCAGAGCTGGCTGACTTTCCCTAGCTGAGAAGTAGTACCAGCCTAAGCTCTCGCTCTCGGTTATCTTGTAGCAGAAGAAGAAATCTTCTGGGGTCAGGGTTTCTTCCTTGTCAGTGGCAGCCTGCCACAAAGCGGCACAACCTACCAATATGCGCCAAGAATTGGGCATTAGCTGCCCAGGGGCTAGCCTAGCCCGACTCAGGACCCCTCTAATAGGTGGAGCGATGGGGAACCTCAGTCCCCCAGACAATGCGCTCTCATATACAGCAATTTCGCCTAGGCGAGGGAAGCACGCTTTGTCTTCGCTCCCTGGCACTCGGTAACTCATGGAGGGAGGAAATTGATAGACAGACCACAACTTTTGCACTTTTGCTCCATCTAGGATGGAGGCAAAGTGCTGAGCCTCATACCTACTTTCTGGAGCAGGGGACACTGCCCCTACCTCAACCATGGCCATTGGGGCACTCTCAAAGGCATCCACAATGGCCACGGGACTCCTTGCCCTCCTAGGCCTCACCTCTTGAGTAATCTCCTCGAGATCTGCCCCAGAGTAGTTCACCGAGGCATTGGATGCCTCGTCTGGTCTTACCCTATCTAGGTCCATGGAGGCAGTACGCTCAGAGCCGCTCGACAGATCAATTGGCAGTGGGTTCATGACCCTAGGATCCTCAATTTCTCGGAGGGTCTCAAAAACTGCTCTGGATGCTTCAAGAACACCCTAGTATACCGACTCAACGAAGGGGGGATTACCTATAAACCTTAGGGGGTATGAGGCCCTAATCCTCCACTCGTAGTACCAAATAGCCTTCTGTAGGAGCCAAAACATAAACACTAACACTACGTACCTTGATGGGAATGGATTTAGGAAGTGATTTTGGAACCCCTCGGAACAAACAACAACAGTGAGAAGGACGAAGGGAGAGAAACAACGAGCACAGTTGAATGCTTGGGAAGAAATGTGTAGAATAAGGGGCTCTTTTCGACGAACCGCCAAGGTTTTATAAGCCCCCTCTATTCGAAATCAACGGTGTAGATTGGCTCGAAGCTCTCAAGATCGGACGGGCAGTGTAATTGATGTCTAATCGACATACGGGGCCAACCACATGAGGCCACGTGGCAGAAAGGCCAACAGTCACGTCGATCCACCTGGCATAGTAATCATGACGGTTATACAGCGCCATAAATGCGCCGGTTCGACGGCACTCGGTGACTCTTCGAAATTCCCGTGGGCATACCTTTGGAATTCCCATAGGCCGACCTAGGCTGCCTAGGGAATTGGGGGCATCTGATAATGCAAATGACAAGTACGGTCGGTCAGCCCATCCGTGGACAGACCAGACCAGCCCGGCTCGCATATCCAGTTCAGGTCACCTCCCTCCTAGGTCAGGTCCGTTAACAGAAAGAGCGGTAGAGCTCGAGCGACACACTGGGCGGCGGCACGAAGGCACCCCGAGATTCTCGCCTGGTAAATAGCCCCTACGATCCCATGATTCGAGCGTTTCCCCCATGAACGGGAGCATGATCCATGGGAGCGAAAATCAAGGCACGATATACCCCCACGAAGTGGGAGGCATGACGAGGGGGGGGCACGATTAACTGACCCACGAAGGTGCCCATGATCAAGGCCAACACTCCTATAAAGGGAACAGTTCTCACCTCCAAGAAGGTATGATTCTACACCACCTTAGATACCGTAATTCTGTCCATGTTTCCCTGAGCCTAACTTTGGCATCGGAGTGTATTTGGCAGGCACCACACCGGTGTCCCATAGAGAGGGGAAACTCATCGTACCAGCAAGCTGTACCAGGGGTTGGGAAAGACGTACCAGTTTATCGCATCATCATGTGGTATACACGATTCATCAGAAGTTTGGAAAACTGAAGCTTGATTTTGCAATTGTGGTCTCCTTGACCTCGAAGTTTCCAACCGACGCCCCCAAAACTTTCGAACTTATAACCCCTTTAGACTTTTTCTTTTTTTTTTTTTGAGTATTTATTATAAATATAAGTATTAGCCCATCTAAAATTTTAAAAATTTTACCTTCATCCCTATTAAATTTAAAAAATCTTACTTAGCCATCTCAATACAAATCTTAGTCGCCACTACCCGACACACGGATATCTGGAGTAGACATGCATGATAGCAATCTTCTTTTTATATTGAAATTTGAACAAGTAAATTATTCCCCAAGTCAACAGCTTTAAAGTGCCTTTGTTACCTTCGGAGATTTCTCAGTCGAACGCACGTCTAATTTTATCTATCCGATTATCTTCTCGGAGGGTTTGACAATTAAACCATGTTCCTGACAAATATTTATTTGGCTAGGGTCTTGACAGACAATTATGGGAAAGAGAGGGCTCTGACTACGTTTTGGATGACAATGGACAGAGACAAGACAAAGATTGATATTTTTATTTTCATCTTTACTTAAAAAATTTACTTTTATACCCGTTTTTATTTTCACTTGAATGGAGGTGGGGACCTTTATCCCCATCTCTACGGGTACAAGATTGTCTCTATCCTCACCTCGAGTCCGAACCTGAGCCTGAGCTTGAGCCTAAGTCTGAGTCCAAACCCAAGTTCAAGCGTTTATCACCATTTAATTTATTTATAACTGCTAATTTTTAAAAGTTATACATCCATTCCATAACAAAATTTATTTTTTATGTCGACCAAAATTTTAAAATAATTTTATAAAAATAATATTCTTGTCTAACCTTCTGTCTAACCTTGCTATTCTTTATTTAATCTTCTGTCTAACAATTTCATGAAAACAATTTTCAACAAGCTACTATTATTTGCTACTGTTTACTATTCTTGTCTTACATGCATTGTCTAAAAATAGCCCCTACATTGTCTAATGACTCTAAGAAATAATTGCACTATCTAAAAGTTCATACATGAAGTGAACCAAAAAAAAAAAAAAAAAACAAAGATCCATAATGTAAAAAGAAAAATAAACATAGAAAGAAGTGCATAAATACGTTGTTTAATAGAAAATAAAAAATTACCTATATAGAAAATAAAAAATAAAAAAATTTAAAGCGGGAAAACGGGCAGGGATGGAGCTGGGCAGGGAAAAATCTTGGTCTATCTTCACCTCTTTACCCGTATAAATTTTTATTTTAACCTTCATTTTTGCCTCCATCTCCATTTTGAATTCTACACACCCTCTTCAAACGAGGCGAGTTTGGTCAGATTTTCATTTTTCACCGATGCACTGTTATCTCTAGCTATGTCCTTTTTTTTATTTGTCTTTTTTACCCATAAAAAAGCGTGAGGAAGTGACCTATGCTTGAACAGCCCTACTTCAGTAACTCCTAATCCTTCGATAGGTTGATTGGAGGGTTTAGACTGGTGTGATTCGTCATATCAATAAAATGAGGTGATATAATCGTTATATTTGATATTTTTCCTTAGACGGGAAGAATTATCTTGCCAAAAACAAAAGGAGGAAGTTGAATCCACTTTCTTGATTGAAAACTGCTATCAGCAATTGCTCTACTCATTTGAAAAATTGAATGTCAACTTGTTTGGGTCCAAATGGATAAATAAGTTGTCTTAAGGGGGAATAACTTTTATCCCTTTGTGATGGGACCCAGTTTTATGTTTTGGGTAAGGCTACTTTTAGATTTTAATATTTAGAATTTTTTAGACTCCTGTTCTCACTACTCCACGAATTAATAAATGAACTACAACTGATAATGTTGTTATCTAATTTAACTCATGTTCTTCTTTTATTAAATTTTTTTTAATGTTAAGTAAAATTTTAGATTTAAATAAGATAATATCATCCATTAAATTTGCATGTCTAATACGTGATGAAGTCTAGAGGATTCTGAATATTAAGGTATAGAGAGGAGCCCAACCCCTTACTTCTACTGTTATATTTTCTCCCATTACATTTCAAAATGTGACACTTCTGTATTTGAAAAATTATTCATTACGTTTTAAATACCACTTCAATGTGATGATGTGGTGTGTCCAACCCATTGTTGCACGAAAATCGTATTTAGGGGCGGAAACGCGTTTTTAGGACGGAGACGAAACTTGTTTAAAAAATTTGGGGAAACGTTTCAGAAATGCGGGGGAAACTTTTGGGAAACTCCTGGGAAACGTTTGGGAAACTTGTAGAAAACTTTTTGAATACTTAACGGAAACTCTTGGGAAACGTTTGAGAAACTCTTGGGAAACGCTTCAGAAACTTAAAATGTTAATTTTTATACATTTTTTCCCTTAAGTTCTAACTAAGTATCTATGAAATTATTTGCATAAGTTTCCACTAAGTTTCCCAAATGTCTCTATTAAGTTTTTCCAAGGTTTCTACTAAGTTTCCCATAGTTCTCCACTAAGTTTCTTAAAAGTCTCATTTGAATTTCGGAAAAGTTTCCTATTAAGTTTCTCAACCGTTGCCCGCTTCCCGTTTCCCCTTATATTTTTTGGTCGCGCTTCCCGTTTCCGTTTCCCCTAATGTCTCCCGCTTCCGCTTCCCATTTCAGCAACTATGGTCGAACCAATTAAAAATAAACAAAGCATGTACTTTTTGTCAATTTAACTACATGAGTAATAAATATAAATGCGTTAAGAAAGTTGTTATTTCTATTATTTTAACAATTAGGTCCATCAACCTAAAATAGAAATTTATGTTTATTTTAATTGGTTGGGCACACTGCATCGTTATATTGACGTGGTGCTCCGAAGCTACTTAATAATTTCTCTACGTATGCACTAAAACTGTTATTTTTTTCATTAAACTAACGGCTACACATGGGAAATTGAAAGTTTTTTCTCAAATAAAAATATTTTGTCACTGAATTAAACCAGTAAAACAAAAGCAAAAAAGTTTAGGAGGGAATATATATCACTTAACATCATAATTTTGTGAGAAAATAGATTTTGTTAATAATTTAAATAAAAACATATGAATGAAAGAAAAATTTAATGTGTCACCAAATTAAAAGTGTCCAAATGAAAGATCAAATATGAAAGGACAGAAGAGCATAAGAATAGATGTGTTGCTTTGGTTAGAAAATAATAGAAAAAACTTCAAATTCCCGCAACTAGCCATTTTACTTTGGTGAAAAAAACTAACTATTTCACCTTAGTTCATGCCAAAGAGGGAGTTTTGGGTCCAATTAACACATTTTTATTTAAAAAAGCATTGAGTTTTTCCAAATTAAAACTATTACCCTTTTATAACCATGTTAGTTGCCATGATGGAACCTTTGCCATGTCATCTTCTGCAAATATTAGAAAAACAAAGGTCTAACCAATGTTTTCCGACTGTTGAGCGAATAAAAAGAGTGATCAAGTCACGAGTTATTGGTTCAATTGTCAAGTTAACCGTAATTAAGTCGGTATCGAACCGTAACGTCATAAGTATACAAAATATAAATAATAAAAATTAAAATTACGAAAAAATACTTATTTTTCCTCTAATGAGATATTATATATTTTTTCTAACCAGGAGTCTGGACAGCTTGCGCACATCTTGACTAATCCCGGGGCTTGTACGGTCCCCATCTCGCATGAATCGAGTAATTACCGAGTCAACAATCATGGGGGTGGACCCAAGAAGTTAATAGCACCTAAGAGATTTCAATTTGAGATCTTAAAAGGAGCAGACCTCCAAATCCCAAACCTTGGGGTTATGAGATTTTAAATTGGAGTATCACACAGCCATGCTACATGCAAGCTTAGTGTCACGGACCAACACTTCCAAGTGAATTAGGCCGTGTGGCACTTGTCTTGGGCAACATCAAGTAAGTTAGCCAAGGGGCACCTCGCAAGTTAAGCCAACACACACACTCAAAGGTGCACAAGTGAGCAACTTAGAAGCAATAAGCTAAGAACGTTTAAAGCAACAATCAAGGCAAATGACACACAATTTGCAAGTAATAAGATCACTTTTATTGCATTAACAAGCAATTCCAGACTACAATTAGGCGGGAATTTTAAATAGCTAAAAACCGACAAGCTAGGGACTTGGACTCACCTTACTATCCTCCCCTATATATGCTTTTTAACCCATTTTAAAACTGATACACGAAAACGTGACCCCCCTTTGAAGAGTCATAATAGGTCTACAAAAATATATACAATGAATTTGGAAAAACCCTTTTACATACATATATATATGATCCTAAACTAATTTTCTAGCCCTTCGGAAAAATTACAACACCTCTCCTCGATAGGGTTAGGATACCGCACACCTTGACAAGAGAAAATCCACGCGTGCATCCAACACCAAACCTACATTTCTAGACTCTACACAATATGTACAAACATGATAGAATTGGCACGAGACTGGAAAATGAGGGCATAAACCTGACCATGAAGTGCAGCTCGTGACACTCTGCCTCACTTATACAGTCAACGTCCTCGTAGGCTTTGAAGTAAGGTACTCCTCGAGCTTGTCCACAAATGGTTGCAAGTCTTTCGCCTTCTTTCAACTGATCTCCTCATCCCCAAGATCCTTCCACTTCACTAAGTACTCCAGGTGTGGGCGCCTTGCCTTGACCACTCTGTCGGCGAGAATGTCTTCAACTTGCTTTGGCGCTGGTGGCTTGGCGTTGATGGCTGCTCTTGTGGAGATGTTGTGAGTTGAATCTTCCTGATCAATATGGTAGGGCTTGAGACAACTCGCATGGAATACTGGGTGCACTTTCATCCAGGCTAGAGGCTAGACCCTGTAAGACACCTTCCCAATCTTTGCCACAACTAGAACAAGTCCTTCATACTTTCAAGTCAATCGCGGTTGCGAAGAAATCTGAGTTGTTCTGGCATCAGCTTCAATAGTACCAGGTCCCCAACTTGGAACTCGAGCGGCCTTCTTCCCTGATCTGCCCATTTCTTCATTTTCTTGGAAGCCTTCTCTAAGTAAGCTCTGGCTACTTCAATCCCCTGCTTCCATTTTTTTGGTGAAGTTATAGGTTCTCGAACACTTTCCGGTATAAGGCTCATCCACTGTGTGGAACATCAATGGCTGCTAACTAGTAACAATCTCAAAAAGACTCTTGTTAGTGGAAGAACTCTTCTGAGAATTGAAATAAAATTGAGTTACATCAAGTAATTGCACCTAATTTCTTTGGTTGACATTTACAAAATGGAGCAAATACTCTTCAAGTAGCTCATTAAAATGTTCCGTCTGGCCATCAGTTTGTGGATGATAGCTAGATGACACGTTGAGCTGTGAACCGAGAAGCTTAAAGAGTTTTGACAAAAAGGTCCTTGTGAATCTGGAATCCTGATCACCGACAATGCTTTGGGGCACACCCCAATACTTGACAATGTGTTTGAAAACTAGATGAATCTTCTCCTCTGCCGGGCAATACTTTGGCACTAGGATAAATGTGGCATACTTGGAGAACCTGTCCACTATTATCAAAATAGAGTTGAAATTTCCAATCTTTGGCAAATTGCTGATGAAACCAAGTGAAACACTTTCCTAAGGCCTCATGGGAGTGGGAAGTGGTTCCAATAACCCAGCTGTCTTCGCTTGCTCCGTCTTATCTTGCTAGTAGGTGAGACAAGTCTTCGTATAATCCATCACATCATCTCTCATATGGGGCCAATAGTAGCCCTGTTTTAACAGTGCCATTGTTCGCTACCACCCTGGGTGGCTAGCCCACAAGGTGTCATGACACTCCAGCAGGAGCGCCCTTCATAGGTCACCATCTTTGGGTACATAAACCCCGATTCCCTTTGGCCATAAGCAAGTCGTTCTCGACCCAAAAATGGCGCGTTTTCTCTTCTTTAAGTAGCTATATGATGGTTTGCGCCATAGGATCCTTTGGCAAGTTCTCCTTGATCCTTTCGTGTATGCTTGTAGCGACCTTGCTAGCCGTAAGGTTTACCACCAACTTGATTGCAGCAAGCTCAACCCTACGACTCAGTGCGTCTGCCACATGGTTGGTGCAGCCCGCTTTATACTCTAGATTAAAGTCAAACTCAGCGAGATGTTCTTACCATCGAGCCTATTTTAGGGTCAATTTGGGTTGAGTTAAGAAGTGCCTAACAACCACGTTGTCAGTCTTCACCATGAACTTGGACCCCAGCAAGTAGTGCCTCCACACCCGAAGGCAATGCACCGCCGCAAGTAGCTCCTTCTCTTGGGTAGTGTATCTCTTCTCGGCGTTGCTCAGCTTACGACTTTCATAAGTAACTGGATGGCCCTCTTAAAGTAGCACTCCACCGAGGGCAAAATTTGAAGCATCAGTTTGAGATTTAAAGGGCTTCGACACATCCGATAAGGCCAGGACTGGATCACTCATCACAACCTCCTTCAGGTCAGCAAAGGCTCCTTGGCATTCTCTTGACCAATCGCAAGCTCTGTCTTTCTTCAGCAAGTTAGTCAAGGGGGTGACCCTTTCTTGAATACCCTTTAACGAACCGCCAGTAGTAATTGGCTAGCCCTAAGAAAGAGTGTAGCTTAGACACATTAGTTGGGGCTTTTCATTCCTGAATTGCCTTCACTTTGTCCATGTCTATCCGAATATGTCCTTGCTCGATAATGTGCCCAAGAAACTTTATGCGCTCCTGTGCAAAGGAGCACTTCTCTTTCTTGACATAGAGGTGATTCTCCCGTAGCTTCTTGAACACCATCCTTAAGTGTTCCACATGCTCCTCAAGGCTAGAGTTGTACACCACTCTGTCATTTAGATAGACCACCACAAACTTGTCCAAGTAGTTATGGAACACCTGGTTCATCAACGTGCAAAAGGTGATTGGGCCTTTAGTTAAGCCAAATGGCATCACCAAGAACTCAAATGCCTCGTACCAACTCACACAAGTGGTCTTCAGTTCATCCCCATCCACTATGCGCACTTGATAATAGTCTGACTGCAAATCGAGCTTGGTAAAGAACTTGGCATTGCATAATTGATCAAAGAGATCTGCGATCAGTGGGATGGGATACTTGTTCTTCACTGTCACCTTGTTGAAAGCTCGATAGTCCACACACAGCCACAGACTCCTATCGTGCTTCTTTTAAAAAAGCACAGGGGCTCCAAATGGTGCTTTGGAGAGGCGAATGAAGCTTACTTGAATCAACTCATCCAACTGTATCCTTAGCTCCTCGAGCTCAGGAGGATCCATTCTATACAGCCCATGAGTACGAGGCTTCACTCCTGGTAACAACTCTATTTCATGATCCACAAGGCGCCGTAGAGGTAGTGCTTTGGGTATCACATCCAAAAATTCATGTAGAACCCTTTTAATAGCTGGTGGCACAAGTCCTTGATCCATTTTCTCATTCACTGACAAAGCTGCCACAAATGTTGGTTCACCGTACTTTACCCGCTTCTTAAGTTGCATTGCCAAGAAAAACTTGTCTTTAGAGGATTGAGCCACGGTGGGAATAAGGCATGGGTCCTCCACCATCAAGCATAATGAGCTAGCAAAGGGCATTATAATGACCTTGGTGTCCCGCAGAAACTCCATGCCTAAGATCATTTAGAAATCATCCACAGGAACAATGGTGAAGTTGGCATGCCCTTCGTAATTTTGCAACTTTACTGGCACCAATTTGGCTACTCCTTAGATGAGTCAACCTATTGAGTTCACTGCCTTCATCTTGCTTAAGTCCTTGTCTAGCTTTAGGTCTAAGCGTGCTGCCTCCGTGTCCAACACGAAGTTGTGAGTGGCGTGTAAGCACCCCATTTTTCATTGTTCGAAGGTCTACAATCCGCTCAGACTTGTATTCAAGTCAATGTGAACATATTTTAAGTCAAATCAACTTTTTAAGTCTAATCCCGTCTATCCGTCGCTTTACGGGCCCACCAGGCTCAAATAGAGGTAAAATGACCAAAATGCCCTTAGGGGCATTGTTCGGTCTAATTCCAAATCAGGCGCGTCTTTCCGAAGAAGGTAAGCCCCCTTTATGATTCCAAATCAGGCGCAACTTTCCAAAGACAGTAAGTCCCTTTTCCAATTCCAAATCAGGCACATCTTTCTGAAGACGGTAATCCCCTTTCCATATTCCAAATCAAGCGTGTCTTTTTGAAGACGATAAGACCCCTTTTCAATAGGCACGTCTTTCCGAAGACGATAAGTCCTCTTTAAACCTGTCGACCGGGAGGAGACCCCAAGTCCCCTAGATGGTAGAACGGTCCACCTTTAGCGCCTACTAGCCAGCCGATGCAAAAATGTCTATTTTGGCACGCCTTTTGAGTAAGTTGACTTCTCAGGCGCTAAGTCCCTTTAGCAGCTTCCTGAGATCAAGCAGTCTCAGGAATGATTGCGAACCGTTAGAGTAGCGGAAGTACTCGTAAACATCGCAACCGTCAGAGTAGCGGAAATACTCGCAAACAGGTCGATGTAGGGAATTGCCAACAAACCCTTGTACCACGAGACCGCTGTCAGAGTGGCAGAAACACTCAAAACCCAGGTCAACACTGGTGCCTGCCAGCCCACTTCGGTGAAAAATAACCAAACTGCCCCTAGAGCTATTTTTGGCACGTTTCTCGAGAAAACACCTAAGTCCTCAGAATGATAAGTCCACTCTTTCAAGATTGTCTTAAAGGCAATCCGACATTATTAGATGCCTTCTAGTCAGTTTCGAGCCATTTTCGAGACTTTTCGATCAAGATGACCATTTTACCCTTAGGCATCCGAATGCCCTGAGTGTTCACTCAAGGTTGATCCCCATGTTGATTTTGATGATAACAAAACCATGTGGTTGTTTTCTAATGATTTCACTTGAGTGTGCATATTAGACTATAATCATTTGATAACAAGAAAATAATTGAGTTGATCGGTTGAGTATCCAACAAGAAGATTACTTAGGTAATCTTATTCTTGAAGAGATTGAAGATGCTCAAGGAGTTCAACAAGTATTCAAAAGAAGGATGCAAGTGACTGAAGATCTTATGATGATTCAAGAAGTTATTCAAAGAAGCAAAGCACTCAAGCAAGATTATTTGAAGAGTATTCAAGTTGACATGGAATCAATTCTTGAAGACTAAAGTACAAATTGAAGTGCAAATGCAACAAAGAATTTCAAGTAGAATTGAAGACCGAAGAGCTGGCACCATACAAATATGGTTTACACTTCACTATGAAGACCCTCGATCCTCATGGCCATATCAAGTCCACTATATCATCATGCATGCTATGAACTTCTAAATTGGTTGATTTTTCTACTCTAAATCTGAAAAATGCATTGAGGCATAAAGCATAAAAGAAAGGGGGAGCAACAAGTTGAAGCTTGTCAAGTAACAGTGGAAAACTTGTCACATTGAAGATATTGAAGAACTTGTGGTGAGAAGCTTGTCATGAAACAATGAAGACAAGAAGTATGATGAGTTGATATATTCAGCAATCTCATAGTTGCAACCTCATTTAGATGACTCTTACAAGACATGGAAGCTCACCTTGAAGATTTGAAGATTTCTTGCAAGAATGGAAGAAGAAGAGACTCACTTAAAGACGTGGAAGCTTTTTTTTGGAAGTTTTGAAGATGTCTTGAAAGTATTGATAAGAAATCACAAGAGTTGGAAGCTTCATTGAAGATTATGTTGAAGTCTTGAATTGATGGAAGAAGTTATATTGATTAAAGAATCCTAGAAGAAATCAAGTTGATAAAGATCAAGCAAAGAAATTGAAGAAGTTCAAACAAGTATGAAAGATCAATTGAAGAAAAGAGATCTCAAGTCTTGGAAGCTCTCTTGAAGATTTTGAAGAAGACTTGGATTAATGGAAGAAGTAATGTTGATTGAAGAACTCTAAATATAATCAAAAGTGTATTGATTTTGAAGAGTTGAAGATGTTCTTGAAGTCAACATGCCTTGAAGAAGTCTTTTCAAGCCTTAGAAACCTTATTTTGATGATCCTTAAAGAGCTTGAAGATATTGAAGAAGATTGAAGAAGTATTGCAAAAGTTAAGGATTTTCCTAAAAGAGTCGACCTCTCAAGCAAAAGAGTCGACTTATTCAAACAAAGGCTGAAAATTCTGGTGGAACATCAAAAGAGTCGACCCCTAGCATAAAAGAGTCGACTCATTCCAACAGAGAGTTGATTGTGCAGTTTTAGACCAAAAGAGCCGACCCCTGGACCAAAAGAGTAGACTCATTTGGGCAGAACCTTCAAAAATCTGCTGCAACACAAAAAGAGTCGACCCCTGCAGCAAAAGAGTCGACTCATTTAAGGTAACGGCTAGTTTTTTGAACGTTATACTCCGCCGTTTTCGTATCAAATGGTCTCCCATCCATCTCCAACGGCTATAATCAACTCAAGGCTATATATACAAGATCCCCAACACATATATGATGATGAAGAACAAGAAGAACATGAGAAGAACTCAAGATTAAGTGCTACAAAGTGATATTTCATCTTCCACATCTTATACTCTGTTTTTATTCTTTTGGGGGGGTTCTTGAGTGAGCTGAAAATTTGTTTATCCACTCTTTGAGAGAGAGTTATTCATTGTACAACCTTCATTTATTATTGGGTGTGTTTGTAAACTTGTAAGTTTGAGTGTTCTTGGGAAAAACACTTGTAAGTTTGAGAGAAGCTTGGACAAAATCTCTTGTAAAGTTTGAGTGAAGCTTGGACAAAATCACTCGTAAGTTTGAGAGAAGCTTGGACAAAATCTCTTGGGTTTTGAGAGCTTGGGGAAGAGCTCTTGTAAAAGTGAGCTAGGCACTTGGAGAAAAACTAGCAGCTGTGTAAGGAAAGTTTACATAGTGGAATACCTTCGAGAGGATCGAGGAAGAGAGGACGTAGGCAAGGTTTGGCCGAACCTCTATAAATCTGGTGTTCTTCATCTCTTTGCACATATTACTTCCTTGCATTACATCTTAGTATTTGTTTGCTAGTTTGACTACTCACTGCTTGTATTGCATTCTATTGTCTGTTTGTTTGAATTATACTTTGATTAGTCACTGTTATATTACTCAATCAATTTTTAGTTGCATTGTTTGGTATAAATTCTATAAAACCCAATTCACCCCCCCTCTTGGGTTGCCTACTTGGGCCAACACTGAGGACCACACCGGCTCTGGGTATCAAACCGGTAACCTCTCAAGAATGATTTTTATAGTATTCCCAACCTTCCTCTATCTTTTCGGATTATTCTGAGTTAATTTCGGTAAACCCAGTGCAAAATGACCGTTTTGCCCCTGTTGAGTTTGTCGCCTTTTCCGACCACACCAGCTCTGGGTATCAAACCAGTAACCTTTGGGAACATTCTAAATAATGTTTCCAAATCTCAAGTCTTCTTCCGGGACATTCTGAATCCGTCCCGGTAGCTTCTTGGCCCGATTGACCATTTTGCCTCTAATGGCTCAATCGATCCCTCTAACAAACCCTGACATCATTTTCAAGTCCATTACCTCTGGGACCCTATTCTAAGGGTGCCTGCCCTTTTTCGGCCTTCCGGGCCATTCCCGGTCACTTAAATCCTTCCCGGATCTTCTGGAGTCACTCCTAGTGAAGCCAGGCTAAAAATTGCATGGTAGTCACTAGTACAGGCGCCCAAATCTTCTCAAGATATGTTGTTTCCCGACCTTAAAACTTTCCTAAGTGGCTGGCGCCACTAGTAGTGGCGCCAAGCCAATATTTGGCCTGGCGCCACTCTTAGTGGCGCTATAAGCATTTTTGGCCTAGTGCCACTACAACAGGCGCTAGGTCATTCCATTGTCTATAAATACAAAGCCTCCTCCAGTGTGAAAAAGGTCCTCAAAATCAGTCTAAAAGCCCTACTTTTCGATATATAGAGCTCGTAGCCTCCCAAAACCCTAGTCTCCTTAGGTTTTCTAAACCCTAGCTTTTATACACAAACCCTAGCTTCCTATACACTCAAATACACTAGCCTTCAAAGCCTCCTTTGAAGACTTGAAGTGTTGCTATCTGAAGCTTTGAAAATTGAAGACAAACTCTTGTAGATTGAAGTGAAGACAGAAGCAAGACAAGCAAAGCGAAACGCAGCGCGCAAAGCTAAGCAAAATAAAGAAGACACAAGGCAGGCTTTCTCTCAACGTTTAGGCATCTTCCCCCCTCTCTTCTCTCTCCTAAATCACTTGGATTTTCTTCTATTTTAATCCCCCATCTTCTTTCCCCCCCCCCCCCCCCTTGCATGCTTGAAACAAGGGAATTCCCAGTCCATATGTAGGATTAGGCTATTGGAGAGTCATCGTGTCGGGGGACTTTCTTTTAGTCTAACTGGAGACCACGTGAGTTCGACCCCTTGATTATGTGGTGAAGCCTTTAACCTTGTATGTGCACGACCCAATTTGCATTGTGCATATCATTATCTCGCATTTTTCCAAAATTCGTTTTCAAACTCGTTTTCAAAACTTGCATTAACATCGTTTTCAAAACTTGTTTTCAAAACTACAATCCTAAGGTGGTTCTAGCCTTTTCATGGCTAGGATTGCTTTAGGAAAGTGTTACATTTAAAGTGACTAATATGGTCTATATTTTCAAAACCTCTGTTGTTTTCAAAACTATTATCTTAAAGTGGTTCTAATCTTCTTGTGGTTAGAGTCGCTTTAGGAAAGTGAGATATTTTATATACTTTCTAAAACTCTTTTTCAAATCTTTCTTTCTAAAAATTCCTTTTTCAACATGTTTTTTAAAAACTCTCTCCAATCTTCGTCTTCAAATTCCTTTCCAAAATTGTTTTTCAAAAACTCCCTCCAAAAATCTACTTTCAAGACTTCCATTTTCAACTCCTTTCCAAAATACTCTCTTCAAAATTCCTTTCCTAAAAACACTCCCTAGGTTTCCTTCTTAGAAAACTCTCTTCAATCTCCTTTCCAAAATTGTTTTCAAAAACTCTCATCTAACAATCTCTTTCCAAAAACGTCTTTTCTAAAAGCTCCCTTTCAAAAATGCTTTCTTCAAAGTTTACTATCCAAAAACGCTCCTTACGTTTTCTTCCAAAACACTCTTATCAAAATTCACTTTCTAAAAATGCTCCCTAAATCTCTTTCCTAACAACTCTTTCCTAAAACCCTCTTCCAAAATTTTCTTTCCTAAAAAACTCCCTTTTCAAGTTTACTTTCCAAAAACTCCTCTTTAGGATTTCCTTCCAAAAATCTCCCTTTCTAAAAACTCACTTTCCAAAAACTCTTTCCTTAGAGTCCAAGTTAAACCTTATAGCCAACGTTTAGGAAACCCTAATTTTCCTTCCCAAAAACATGATTTCCAATCTCTTATTTTGGCCTTAAGACCTAGGTTTCCAAATCCTCTTGTTTTCTACATCAAAACTATATATATTTTCAAAACCTATTTTCTACATCAAACCTATAGTCTTCCAAATCTAGGGTTTTTAAAAACTTCATTTTCCAAATCCATGTCAAATCCAATCTTCCTTTTAGAAAACTGTCGCATCCAGATTTTTTGCACTCGAGGAATACATACACAAGCGGGAAAAACACTATACTCTCTCGTTAGAACTCACCCTCCTAAAAGAATGAGTACGACTAGGTTTGAATTGAAAATAGATTTGAATAAAGGGCTTTAGAAAAGATTTGGAGTCGCCACCTAACTTGATTAAGGTGAGTTAGGTCACCTAAAAACTAAGCATAATCCAAAGACTACACTTAGGGTTTTGGAAAATGATTTTGAAAATATCTCCTTAAGAGAGGGTTTTTAAGAAAATAGGTTATTTAGCAACCTTAAGAAAATATTAAGCCCTTTTTTGGAAAAATAACTCCTTTTGGTCTTTCGAAAACAGTGATTTAGATTCGGAGGTTGGTTACGTGCAGTGAAGACGCACTAAGCCATCACCCTACCCTGCCCTTGTGGTACCTACATGTCTATTTACCCTAGATTCGCCTATGAGAGTCTTCAACTAACTAATGACCAACCCTATCCACTTTGAAAAAAAGGAATGTTTAAAAGACATGATGCATGATATGCAAATGCAAGAGAGAGAGTAAGAAAATAGATTTGGAAAAAAATTTGAAGGAATAGATTTGAAATTGAAAAGTTTTAGAAATTGAAAATAGAGATTTAGAAATAGATTTCTGGAATTAGAAAAACAGATTATGGAATTGAAAACTTGAAGAAGATTGTAGAATTGGAGATTTGAAAAAGATTGTGGAAATAAAAATTTGAAAAATGTGGTGATCGCACCCATCAGGGTTGCCTACGTATCCTTTTGGAAGAATCAGGTCAGTCGTAGTTCGGACAAGAGTCCGATAGAAGATAGAAGGTTGGATTGGAAGAAAGAGATTTTGATTGGAAAAAGAATTTGACTTGAATTTAGAATAAAGGATTGGAAATTGGAAAGTAGAATTTTGGAATTGAAAAGATTAGACTTTGACTTGGGAAGGTAGAACTTGGAAGAAAGATTTAGACTTGTTTTGGATTGAGGTTTAGGAAACCTAGACTTAGGAAAGATTTGACTTGGAAGGGCTTTAAGAAAAGATTTGACTCGAATGTTGGACTTGAAAGATTTAGAAAAAAGATTGGATTTAAGAAATGTTCGAATTAGGAAATGTTTAAATTAGGAAAGTGTTATTTTAGGAGAGTTTTGGTTTAGGAAAGTTTCAACTTAGGAACGTTTTGAATTAAGAAAGTTTCATTTTAAGAAAGGTTTTGAAATAGGAAAGGTTTTGAAAATAAGGAAGTTTTGAAAATAAGAAAGTTTTGAGTTCTAAAAGTTTTGGATTTGGAAATATTTGAAGTTTAGGAAAGTTTAGAATTTAAGAAAGTTTTGGGTTTAGAAAGTTTTGAATTTATAAAACTTTGAATTTGGAAAGATTTGAAATTTAGAAAGTTTTAGAATTTGAATTTTAGAAAATCTTGAGATTAAGAAAGGTTTGAATTTAGAAAAGATTAGAAAACCTAGATTTAGAGAGTTAAGATTTGAGAAGGGGTAGAGTTAGGAAAGGGTTGAATTAGGAAAGATGTGGAAGTTGAGTTTTTAAATTTAGGAAAGATTTTTATGTTCAAGTTTTAGAAACTTAAGATTTTGGAAAGTAGAAGATTAGGAAAGATTTGAATTAGGAAGGGTTAAGATTCCTATTTCCTAAAACAAGGGATTAGATTTTGTTTCTAAAAGAGAAGGTTTGATTTTGTTTCAAAAAACGGAGGATTGGATCTAGTTTCCTAAACAGGAGATTGGATTTGGTTTTCTAAAAGGAGGATTTGATTTGACAAGAATTTGAAAGAGGAAGTTTTAGAAACCCTAGATTTGGAAGACTATAGTTTTGACGTAGATAATAGGTTTTGGAAACATGTATAATTTGGATATGAAAAGGGAGATTTTAGAAACCTAGGTTTTAAGGTAAGTTTGAAAGTCATGTTTTTGAAAAAAAAAACTAGGGTTTCCTAATCGTGAGTTCTAGGGCTTGGCTTGGGCACCAAGAAAAGGAATTTTTGAAAAGTCAGTTTTAGGGAGGAAGATTTTTAGGAGGAGATCTAGAGAAAGAGTTTTTAGAAAGTGTGTTTTGAAAAGAATTTTAGGAAAGAAGTTTTTGGAAAGTAAAACTTTTGAGAGAGTTTTGGAAGGAGATTGTTAGAAAGAGTTTTTACGAAAGAGATTTAGGGAGTGTTTTCTAAGAAGGAAACCTAGGGAGTGTTTTTAGAAAGTGGATTTTGAAGAGAGCGTTTTGGGAAAGAGTTGAAAAGAGAGTTTTTGAAAAATAGATTTTTGGAGGGGGTTTTTGAAAACAACTTTGGAAAGAAGAGTTTTAGGAAAGCATGTTAAAAATGAGGGTTTTAGAAAGAGAGACTTTTGAAAAGAGAGTTTTTAGAAAAGTATTAAAACGTCTCACTTTCCTAAAGCGATCCTAGCCATAAGAAGGTTAGAACCACTTTAAGAAAGCGGTTTTGAAAACAACAAGGAGTTGAAAATATAGGCCATATCGGTCACTTTAAATGTAACACTTTCCTAAAGCAACCCTAGCCATGGAAAGGCTAGAATCATCCTAGGATCGTGATTTTGAAAACAAGTTTTAGAAAAGAAGGTTTTGATGCAATTTTGAAAACAAGTTTAATGCAAGCTTTGAAAACGAGTTTGAAAACGATTTTTGGAAGAATGCAAGATAATGATACGCACAATGCAAATTGGGGTCATGAACATACAAGGTTAAGGCTTCACCACATAATCAAGGGGGCCAAACCCACGTGGTCTCCGGTTAGACTAAAAGAAAGCCCCCGACACGGTGACCCTCAAATAGTCTAATCCTACACATGGACCAAGAATCCCCTTGTTTCAAGCATGCAAAGAAAGGAGGGAAGAAGATGGGCGATTAAAATAGAGAAAACCCAAGTGGGTTAGGAGGGAGAAGAGAAAGGGGGAAATGTAGAAACTTAAAGAAAAAGCCTACCTTGTCTTGTTTATTTCACTTTGTTTTGCGCGCCTTACTTTCTTGCTTTTTCTTCGATCTTTGCTTCAGTCTTCGAGGACTTGTCTTTGATCTTCAAAGCTTGTAGTTGCAGCAATCCAAGTCTTCAATGGAGGGTTGGAGGCTAGTGTATAAGTGTATAGGAGTATAGGAGTGTATAGCAGGCTAGGGTTTGGTGTATGGTGGCTAGGGTTTGAAAAACCTAGAGAAGCTAGGGTTTAGGGAGGCTACGAGCTCTGTATATCAAACATTAGGGTTTTCAGATTGAGTTTGCGGATCTTTTTCACGCTGGAAGAGGCTCTGTATTTGTAGAGAGAGGAATGCACTAGCGCCTGTTGTAGTGGTGCCAAGCCAAAAATTACACTGGCGCCACTCCAGCCATTTAGGAAATGTTTAAGGTCGGCAATCAACCTATCTTTAGAAGATTTGGGTGCCTGTACTAGTGACTACCATGCAATTTTTAACATGGCTTCACTAGGAGTGACTCCGGAAGGTCCGGGGATGAATTGAAGGGGCCGGGAATAATCCGGAGAGCTGGAAAGGGACAGGAACCCTTAGAATAATGTCTCAGGGACAAATGACTTGAAAAATGATGATGAGATTTGTTAGAAGAGTTGATCGGGCCATTAGGGGCAAAACAGTCAACTGGGCCGGAAAGCTGCCTGGATGGACCTGGAATGTCCCTGAGAAAGACTCGAGATTTGGAAACATTATTTAGAATGTTCCCAAAGGCTACCGGTTTGATACCCAGAGCCGATGTGGTCAGAAAAGACGACCGGCCCACCAGGGGCAAAACTGTCATTTTGCATCGGGTTTGCTGGAACTAAATCAGAATGATCTGGAAAGCTAAAGAAAGGTTGAGAATACTATAGGAAGCATTCTCGGGAGGTTACCGGTTTGATACCTAGAGCTGGTGTTGTTCCTAGGGCACTCGGATGCCTAGGGGCAAAATGGTCATTTAGCTTCAAATGGGCCCTACAAGCCCAGAAAGCAACTGGTGAACTAAATTGGAGTTTGGAAGTCAGGTTAGAGTTTGAATATGCGTGTGATGTGTGAAAATGAGCCCAGTTGGGCCGAAGATTGCCGAGCAGGCAAAAATGGGGTGCTTACAGAAACCAAATTCAATATCCCATTTAGGAAGCCAGATCTCATCCTTCGTTTTTGGAAACAAAATCAAAACACCTCTTTAGAAACAAAATCCAATCCATTGTTTTAGGAAATAGGAGTCACTCCTTCTTAGTCTAAACCTTTCCTAATTCCCTCTTTCCTAATCTCATACCTTCCTAAACCATAGGTCTCCAAAACTTAAACTTTCAAATCTTTCCTTAAACTTTAAGCTTCCAAATATTTTCTAATTCAACACTTTTCTAGTTCCATCCCTTTCAAAATCTAAGTTTTCAAACCCTTCTTAAACTCAAACATTTCCTAATTTCAAGAATTTCTAAAACTTAAACTTTGAATCCTTCTAAAATTCTAAACTTCCCCGAATTTCAAATCTTTCTAAATCTAAAACTTTCTAAATTTGAAACTTTCTAAATTCTAAACTTTCTAACTTTCAAAACTTCCCTATTTCAAAACATTCTAAATTCAAAGCTTTCCAATTTCAAATACTTTCTTAAAACGAAACATTTCCTAATTTCAACATTTTCCTAAATTGAAACTTTCCTAAAACGAAACTTTCCAAAAATGACACTTTCCTATTTTGAAACTTTCCTAAATCGGACATTTCCTAATTCGAACCCTTCCTAAATCCAATCTTTCTTCGATCTTCCAAGTCTGACATTCAAGTCAAGTTTTTCTTAATCTTGAGTCCTTTCTAAGTCCTATCTTCCTAGGTCTAGGGTCTCTATTCTTCTATTTCAAATTCCAATCTTCTATTCTAAATTCAAATCAAATCTAAATTCTAATTCAATCTTTTTCTTCCAATCATATCTTATATTTTTTATCGGACTCTTGTTCGAACTACGACTGACTTGATTCCTCAAAAAGGATACGCAGGCAACCCTCATAGGTGCGGTCACAACTTCTTTCAAATCTCCAATTCTACAATTTTCTTCAAGTTTTCAATTCCATTATCTATTTTTCTAATTCCAAATTTCTATTTTCAAATCTCTATTTCCAATATCTAAAACTTTCTAATCTATCTTTTCAAATCCCCTTTCTAAAATCAAATTAATTTCTTTTCAAATCGATTTTCCAACTTTCTTTTCTTACACTTGTATATCATGCATCATTCTTTTTAAACATTCTTTTTCTAAAGTGGATAGGATTGAACATTTGTTAGTTGAAGACTCTCATAGGTGAATTTAGGATAAATAGACGTGTAGGTACCGCAAGGGCGGGGTAGGGTGATGGCTTAATGCGTCTTCCGTACACGTAACCAACCTCCGAACCTAGAATCACAGTTTTCAAAGACCAAAATGGAGTTTATTTTCAAAAAGGGCTTAAATGCTTTCTAAAGGTTGCCAAATAACCTGTTTTCTTAAAAACCCTCTCTCGAGGTAGTATTTTCAAAATCGTTTTCGAAAACCTTAAGTGTAGTCTTTGGATTACATTAAGTTTTAGGTGACCTAACTCACCTTAATCAAGTTAGGTAACGACTCCAAATGTTTTCCAAAAGCCCTTTATTCAAATCAATTTTCAATTCAAATATAGTCACACTCATTCTTCTAGGAGGATGAGTTCTAACGAGAGAATACAATATTTTTTCCGCTTGTGTGTGTATTCCTCGAATGCGAAAAATCTGGGCGCGACAGCTGGCGACTCCACTAGGGACTTAGAGGGTTAGGCCGTAGTCATGTCTCTTTACCCTTCAACCATGTAGAGTCTTCAATTAACTTGTTCAATCCTATTCACTTTAAATTTTCAAAACCAAAATTTTGGAATTGTTTTCAAATAAAAAACATGCATTCATATTATCTTGTACTAAGTTTGGCATCCACATACTGACTCTTGCATATTTGTTTTGTAGGTGCACTTTTTGTTTAAATTTTAATTAACTGCCATGCATGAATGTGATAAACAGGATGGATGGGAGTTGTTGGGCTCTTTTCTCCACTTTTAAAAATCACACACACACTGCATGTGCACCTGCATTCTGCATACTTGCATTTTACCCTGATATGTCCTTTCTAGTTAGAAAGGGGGAATGGTATATTGGTTGTGGGTAAGATGCTGTGTCAGTTTTTTCGCCTACGGCCTCTTGATGGTTCCCCTGCTCAGATCGCCAACCGATCATGGCACCACTTTGGGGAGTGGGCCTAGGTTTGAAGATCCGGGGACTGAGTCTTTTTAGAACGCATTAGTCAACCCTCAACCTTTTTCTCATATAGACACCATGCATAGCCGAACCTTTGCTGGATTTAAGACACGCTCACCGTTTTCCAAAACCATAGAGGAAAGGGCGACTGCTCTTATTTTCATTTACACCTGTCTATTCCTGTTGTTGTAATGGCTATATTCTTATTGTTATAATGTCTGTCTAACTGCTCATACATGCATATTTACTTCGACTGTAATTTCTTTCCTTATACTCTATGCATCCATTTGCATGCATCCCGTATTCCATGTCAAGACAAGAGTTCCAAGTAACTCAAGTCACTGCATTCTCATACATATGATCAACCTAAAGAGAGTGACACCTAGTTCACTCTCCCTTGCATTAAGCCTACCCAAAGCCTAAGGGTTCCCACGCAACCCTAAGGACTCATAACATGCATCTCAATTCATTCCATAAGAGGGGCCCCAATCTCTCTATGCTCACAGAGATAGGATTGCCAAGAAGACAAGGGGCAATCGATCAATAAGATCTCTCAGGGACCTCCTTAACATCAAATCCAACGAAAGCGAATCCAAAGACTCAAGAGTAGTTTAGGTTTTTCCTTTGTAAAATTAGATAGGTGGAACCCCCAAAGGAACATGTTCCCTCTCCCCCTGTTTAAATGTATTTCAATTCTCTTGTATCTTAAACCCAAAGTTCAATGTACTTCTTTATTTTTGCGAATGAATTGAGGGATGATTGTATGAATGGATGAAGGTTCCCGCTCGACAGTAAGGTATCTGCATACAGGGGCAAATCCCCTATCTCCAAAAGTGAGCCAATGCACCATGTATAGTCTCCCCTCTAAAGAGGGGCACCCTAGGACATGCATTGTATAAAGCTCTCTAAAACCAGAAACTGATTTGCGATTTGTGTTTTTGTCTTTTTCTTTCTTTCTTTTTATTTACAGAGGTCACCCTGCACTGAGTCAATATTGTTCCCAAGAAGGGGCAACATCCACCTAGGAATCCCATTATCACCCAGCAAAGAGCATCACTGATGGCTGCTAACCCTGAAGAATCATCTCAAGGCTCTCGGGCAGAGGTCAACGAAATGAGGACCAAGATGGATGAGATGCTCAAACTCATTCAAACTATGGCTATGAAGGATACTGCTGTAGTCCCATCATCATCCATGACTTCGTCAAAGGACCCTGAACTCGCTAATCCAAAGATCATGCTTCAATCTGACAATACGGTGAGGAATAAGGAAGATGCCAAAGGGATTAGCGCCGAAGAGGACGAGACCATATTACTTTCACCTGTCGTAAAGAAGGCCCCCCTAGACCCTCTCAGTCTGAAAATCCAAGGGCTAGAGGATTCACTACGAAGTCTCCATGGCCACGACACTTACGGGTTCACTGCCTATGATGAGTTATGTTTCTTTCCTGACCACTCGAGACCTGCTAGGTTCAAAATGCCTGACTTCCAGAAGTATGATGGCACTGGTAACCCCGTCACACATCTTCGTCTCTATGCTGGTGCGCTAAGTGGTCACAACAACGATCCGAAACTCCTTATACAGCTATTCCAACACAGCCTCACTGGGTCTGCTCTACAATGGTTTGCCCACTGGACCTAAGGAAGATCACAACCTAGATCGGGCTGGTCAATGCATTTAAAGCCTAATATCGTCACAATATTGATCTCACCTCTGACCGATGGTCCCTGATGACTATGAGCAAGGGTGAAAAGGAAAGTTTCAAGAAGTATGCCTTGAGATGGAGAGAAGCTGCCGCACAAGTCAATCCCCCATTAGAAGAGAAGGAGTACGTACAACTGTTTGTGCACACTTTTCAAGGTATATACTATGAGAAGCTCTGCACAAGTGTGGGGAAAAGCTTCTCCAAGCTCATCATGCAGGGAGAGATGATAGAAAACGGCCTCAAGATAGGGAGGATTATGGACCCCTACGCCCGGAATGGAGAAAGTACCGCCAACATAGCCAAGAGAGTGGCTACTACAAAGGGAACAGTCCGGAAGGAAAGCGAAGTGTCTACTATCTTGCCTGGCCAACCACCCCAATACTGTCTAACACTACAATCACACCCTATCCTACCCTTACCCACCTTAATAATGCCTGTTCCAACCTCTAGCTATGGCCCTGCCGGGGCATGACCCAACTTTAATAGACCGCTCGACGCATCCGTACCTTCGACACCTTAGCCTGCACCCAAACTGAGGCCTACCATAACTTGCTGAAGAACAATATCCTGAAGCCTATACCTGCTCGCCCATTGTCAAGCCCTCTACCCCCAACCTTTAATGCCACCTTTACATGTGAATACCATTTGGGTGGCCAAGGGCACGACACTGAAAGCTACTTCGCTCTCAAGCACAAAATCCAAGACTTGATCGATGACAAGACCATTGATTTGCAGCCGGTAAAACCTGCTCTGACCCCTAATGTGACCACTAACCCTCTGCCGGATCACACTGTCAACATGATATTAGTAGAAATGGAAGGCGAGGGAGAGTTCGACGAACTCGAGGCCGAAGGTTATGAGGACGATTGGGAGACCAATGAAGAAGATGACTGGGAGGAGGATCTCCCATTGTGCCCGATTTATCTCTATAACTCTGATGAGGTGCCTGACGCTTCTAACTAGCCCATTGAGGAGCCAATGTTCCCGAAGGAAGAACATATTGAAAGCATAACTGCTGATGGATGGGGTGATTAGTTTCTACACCCGAAGTATGCAGCAGCTAAAAGTCGCTTGCTAGAAAACCCTTGGCTCGCAACTGAGTACAACTATGAAGACATGGGCTAGGAGCTAGAAGAGCCAAGAGAATAGACAGAGCCATTTGAGTTAGAAGGAGATGAACTAGCCACCCTGTTTACAGAAGGACCTGTTACAAAGAACAAAAAAGAGATCAATGAAGCTACTAACTGCACCATCACTGCCGATATGTCCGGAGCTCTAGCAGAAACCTTCGCCTGTCTTGCCTTGGCCAAGGACCTGAACCACGAATGGCGTATCAAAGATGTGGGCATTGTCTCGAGGCCTTACTGAAACAGAAATCCCTTCAAAAGCGTACAAGAGAGGGATGTTTTCACCCACTTTCTTTCTATCCTTTTTACTTCCTGTCTCTAAATTGATGTTTACATTTCGTTTTTGTTTAAGAACTCCATGCTTTCCATAAGAAATGATAATAACAATCAAATAATAGTCTTTTATTCCATCACTATTGTCTTATCTTCTCCTAGGAATGATGGCTACTTTCTACACAAGGGGCATGGTTTGGATGATAGCATGAGTTGACCACTCCCTCAATGATTAGCTTTCCGAAAAAGAGAGTTCTTGGATGAGTGAGGATACTACCCAAAGGCGACACTTACAAGACACTGAAGCTAAGCGATGTGCGGCCAGATTATCAAAATGAAGTGGAGCCACCTTTCATTTCCCTATGCCAAAGAACAAGTGTTTATAGTCCCTTTGTTTAACCCTTAGAGCCTTGCAACAAGCGAAAATTTTTCTTGTCAACCCCGATCCAAGACTGTCCTCCTTATACTGGGGCAGACAATATTTTAGAACTTTAGGAATCGTATCCACCCTCACTATGCTAAGGTTGTATCGAAAGCTCTATAGATCAAGCAATCTAGTTCAAAGTGAAGAGAGGCCCTCATTTAATTTTTCATACAGTAAGAAGCAACCCCTTGTCAAACCCGTTGAACCATTTATCTTTTCTGAAAAAACCCCAACTTAGGGATCACCGCCCACATTGGGTTAGATTGAATTGCTAATAAAAGGTCTAAAGGAAAAAAGGGATGATAGAATTACTCGTTCCATAAAAAGGAAAAAAAAAGATAAAAAGGTCAAAGCAAAGGAAAAGAGTTGCCAAGAGGCAAATAGCAGCAAAAACAAAAAAAAAAAAAAATCTCTGAAGAAAACCATGATTGAGTCATCTTCAAAAGCATAATAAGAAGATCGAAAGATAAGAGAGTCATGTTTATCTCAAAAAGCATAAAGAAAGGGTGAAAGAAAAGAGTCATTTTCACCTTGAGAAGAAGGGAATTTAAAGGTGGTCCTAGGTTACAAAGAAACCCAGTACAAATAATAGGTTCGAGCCTTTATCCTTTCTTGCAAAACCCCAAAACCATGGCCTACATTACGACCCTGTTAAAGTCCTTTCTGATTAAAAATAGATTGCTTGATCTAAATAAGCTAGATACATTGCCGAAGCTAAGGAGGGATGCTAGCCCTATTGAAAAAAAAGTCAAGGATTGTACGGATCTAAATCTTGTTGAAAACCCCATAACCTAGCCTACATTATGGTCCTAAGCAAAGTCTCCTCAGATTGAAAGGACTGGCCGCTTATCGCTCTGCTGAAGGTCAGGTAGGCTGTTGCTAAAACCCCGAGAGTTGAGAGTTTCAGCCCAACAATCATATACACTAACCCCGAGGCAGAGAGCCAAAGGTGATCAAAGGGTTGACAAAGGTGCGAAGTGCTACCATCCAATCAAGGTAAGGTTGAGAGAGAGGAGAGGCTTCCCCCCCCCCCCCCCCCCCCCCCCCCCCCCCCCCCCCCCCCCCCCCCCCCCCCACCCCCCCCCCCCCCCCCCCCCCACCCCCCCCCCCCCCCCCCCCCCCCCCCCCCCCCCCCCCCCCCCCCCCCCCCCCCCCCCCCCCCCCCAGATTTTTCGCACTCGAGGAATACTCACCCAAGCGGAAAAAACGTTGTACTCTCTCGTTAGAACTCACCCTCCTAGAAGAATGAGTGCGACTAGGTTTGAATTGAAAACAGGTTTGAATAAAGGGCTTTTGAAAAAGGTTCGGAGTCGCCACCTAACTTGATTAAGGTGAGTTAGGTCACCTAAAAACTAAGAGTAATCCGAAAACTACACTTAGGGTTTTGGAAAACGATTTAAAAATATCTCCTCAAGAGAGGGTTTTTAAGAAAACAGGTTGTTTGGCAACCTTTGGAAAACATTTAGCCCTTTTTTTGAAAAATAACTCCTTTTTGGTCTTTCGAAAACAGTGATCTAGGTTCGGAGGTTGGTTACGTGTAGGGAAGACGCACTAAGCTATCACCCTACCCCGCCCTTTCGGTACCTACATGTCAATCTACCATAGATTTACCTATGAGAGTCTTCGACTAACTATAATTCAACCCTATTCACCTTGAAAAGCAATGTTTGAAAACTAATTCAGCATGATGCATGATATGCAAGTGTAATTGAAAAAATAGATTTGAAAAGAGATTGATTTGAAATTGGTTTGATCTGAAAAGAAAGAGATAGAAATTTGAATTTGGAAATAAGATTTTGGAAATTGAAATTGAAGATTGAAAATAGAAATTTGAAATTGGAAATTTGAAAATAGATTGGAGATTTAGAAAGATTTTGGAATTTGAAATTTGAAAGAGATTGTGACCGCACCTATGAAGGTGGAATTGAAAGTTTGAAAAGTGTTGTGACCGCACCTATGAAGGTTGCCTACGTATCCCTTTGGGGGAATCAGGTCAGTCGTAGTTCGGACCGGAGTCCGATTGAAAACAGAAGGGTTGATTTGAAAGAAAGGGATTGAATTGGAAATTGAATTTGATTTGAACTTAGAATAGGAGATAAGGAATTGGAATTGTTTTGGAAAGATTGATTTTGGAAAGACTTGGTTATGGAAAGATAGAGGTTTAGGAAACCTAGACTTAGGAAAGATAGGAGCCCTAGGAAAGACTTGAGATTAAGAAAGATTGGATTGGAATGTTGGATTTGGAAGATTTGGAAAGATTTGGAAACTTGGAATTTAGGAAAGATTTGGATTAGGAAAGTTTCGAATTAGGAAAGTGTCGTTTGTGGAAAGTTTGAAATTAGGAAAGTTTTAGGTTTAGAAAAGTTTTGAAATTAGGAAAGTTTCATTTTTGGAAAGTTTTGGAATTAGGAAAGGTTAGAATTAGGAAAGTTTTGAATTAAGAAAGTTTTAGGTTTAGGAAAGTTTTGAATTTAAGAAAGTTTGGATTAAGAAAGTTTCAACTTAAGAAAGTCTTAAATTAAGAAAGTTTTGAGTTTAGAAAAGTTTTAGATTTGAAAAGATTTTGAAGTTTTGGAAAGTTTAGAATTTAGAAAGTTTTTAGGTTTAGAAAGATTTAACTTAAGAAAGTTTCAAATTTAGAAAGTTTTGAATTTGGAAAAATTTGAAATTTAGAAAGTTTTAGAGTTTTAGAAAATTTTGAAATTAGGAAAGGTTTGAGTTTAGGAAAGATTTGAAAGCTTGGATTTGGAAAGTTAAGATTTGGAAAGGGGTAGAATTAGGAAAGGGTTGAATTGGGAAAAGTTTTGAAAGTTGAGTTTTAAAATTTAGGGAAGATTTTTATGTTCAAGTTTTGGAAACTTAAGATTTAGGAAAGTGGAAGTTTAGGAAGGATTTGAATTAAGAAAGAGTTGGATTTTGAAATTTAAGGAAAGATTTAAAGTTTAAGTTGAGGAAACTTATGTTTTAGGAAGGAATTGAATTAAGAAAGGTTTGGATTAGGAAGGGATTGGATTTGGTTTCTAAAAGAGAAGGGTTGGATTTTGTTTCCAAAAACGGAGGACGGGATCTAGTTTCCTAAACGAGGAGATTTGATTTGGTTGCCTAAAGGGAAAATATGATTTGGCAAGGATTTGGAAAGGGAGATTCTAGAAATCCTAGATTAGGAAAATTATAGTTTTGACGTAGAAAATAGGTTTTGAAAACGTGTAGAGTTTGGATGTGAAAACAAAAGGTTTTGGAAACCTAGGTTTGGGGCAAAGTTTGAAAATCATGTTTTTGGGAAGAAAATTTAGGGTTTCCTAATCGTGGTTTCTAAGGCTTGATTTGGGTTTTAAGAAAAGAGTTTTTTTGGAAAATGGGTTTTTGGAAACGAAGGTTTTCTAGAAGGGAATCCTAGGGAGGAGTTTTTGGAAAGTGAATTTGGAAAGAGAGTTTTTGGAAAAAGATTTTAAAGAGAAGGAGTTTTGGAAAGTGTGTTTTTAGAAACGTAGATTTTAGAAGGAAAAATCCTAGAGGGGAGTTTCTAGAAGGAAGATTTTTGGAAAGAGAGTTTTTTAGAAAGATTTTTGAAGAGAGTTTTTAGGAAGGTGAATCTAGGGAGTATTTTTAGAAAGTGAATTTTGAGGAAAGGATTTTGGAGAGGAGTTGAAAAAGAGAGTTTTGAAAAATAGTTTTTGGAAGGGAGTTTTTGAAAACAATTTTGAAAATGAGAGTTTTAGGAAAGTATGTTGAAAAAAGATTTTTATGAAGAGATTTTTGGAGAGAGAGAGTTTTTTGGAAAGCATGAAAATGTCTCACTTTCCTAAAGCAATTCTAACCATAGGAAGGCTAGAACCACTTTAGGAAAGCGGTTTTGAAAATAATAAAGTTTGAAAATATAGACCAAAAGGTCATGTAACACTTTCCTAAAGCAACCCTAGCCATGGAAATGCTAGAATCACCCTAGAATTGTGGTTTTGAAAACAAGTTTTGAAAAAGAGATTTTGATGCAATTTTGAAAAACAAGTTTGAAAACAGTTTTGAAAACAACTTTGAAAATGAATTTTGGAAGATGCAAGATTATGATATGCACAATACAATTTGGGGTCGTGAACATACAAGGTTAAGGCTTCACCACATAATCAAGGGGGCCGAACCCACGTGGTCTTTGGTTAGACTAGAAGAAAGCCCCCAACACGGTGACTCTCCAATAGTCCAATCCTACTCATGGACCGGGAATCCCCTTGTTTTAAGCATGCAAAGAAAGGGCGGGAAAGAGATGGGGGATTAAAATAGAGAAAACCCAAGTGGGTTGGAGAGAGAAGAGAGAGGGGGGAAGTGCAGAAAATTAAAGAGAAAGCCTACCTTGTTTCTTGTTTATTTTGTGCGCTGTGTAGTCTTCGATCTTCGATCTTCAGTCTTGATCTTCACCTTCAGTCTTCAAGGATTGTCTTCAAGCTTTGGATGGCTGCTCTTCAAGTCTTCAGAGAGTGGTTGAAGGCTAGTGTATGAGTGTATGGGGGAGTGTATAAGTGTATAGGAGGCTAGGGTTTGTGTATAATGGCTAGGGTTTGGGAAAACCTAGGGAGGCTAGGGTTTTGGAGGTGCTCGAGCTCTGTATATCGAAATATGAGATTCTTAGGTTAAGTTTGCAGACCCTCTTCACGTTGAACAAGACTCTGTATTTATAGAGGGAAGACAAACCTGGCGCCTGTTGTAGTGGCGCCAGGCTAAATTATACACTGGCGCCACTAGGAGTGGCGCCAGGCCATTTTTTGGCTTGGCGCCAGCCATTTAGGAAACAATTAAGGTTGGCAAGCAACGTATCTTTGACTAGATTTGGGCGCCTGTACTAGTGACTACCATGCAATCTTTAGCCTAGCATCACTAAGAGTGACTCCGGAAAGTCCGGGAATGATTTGAAGGAGCCGGGAGTGACCCGGAAGGCCAGAAAGAAGCAGGGACACTTGAAATAGTGTCCTGGAGGTATTTGACTTAAAAAATGAAGATAAGGTGAGTCGGAAAGGTTGATCAGGCCTTTAGGGGCAAAACGGTCAATCGAACCAGGAAACTGCCGGGGCAAACTCGGATTGTCCCGGAAAAAGACTTGGGATCTGGAAACATTATTTAGAATGTTCCCAGAAGTTTCCAGTTTGACTCCCAAAGCCGGCGTGGTAAAAAAAGGAGACCGGCCCACTAGAGGCAAAACGGTCATTTTGTGCCGGGTTTGCCGGAACTGACTTGGAATGGTCCGGAAAGGTAAAGGGAGGTTGAGGATACTATAAAAAGTATTCTCGGGACATTATCGGTTTGATACCCAGAGCCGGTGTGGTTCCCGGGGCGTTCGGATGCTTAGGGGCAAAATGGTCATCTTTACCGAAAAGTCTCGGAAAAGGTCCTAAGGGTAGTCTGGTCACTTTTCACCGAAGTGAGCTAACAGACACTGGTGTTGACCTGGGCTTTGAGTGTTTCCGCCACTCTCACGGTGTGAGTATTTCCGCTACTCTAACGGTTTTGTGAGTATTTCCGCTACTCTAACGGGGTTGAGTATTTCCGCTACTCGGACGGGGTTGAGTATTTCCGCTACTCGGACGGTTCTGTGAGTATTTTCGCTACTCTAACGGTTTTGTGAGTAGTTTTGCTACTCTAACGGGGTTGAGTATTTCTGCTACTCGGACGGGGTTGAGTATTTCCGCTACTCAGACGGGGTTGAGTATTTCCGCTACTCTAACGGTTTTGTGAGTAGTTTTGCTACTCGGACCGTCTCGAGGAATAAATTGTCTCGAGAGTGGGACTGGAAGGGGGCTTACCGTCTCCGAAGAGACGTGCCTGGATTGGAGCCGTCTCGAGGAATAAACTGTCTCGAGAGTGGGATTGGAAAGGGGTCTTACCGTCTCCAAAGAGACGTGCCTGGATTGGAGCCGTCTCGAGGAATAAACTGTCTCGAGAGTGGGATTGGAAAGGGGTCTTACCGTCTCCAAAGAGGTGTGCCTGGATTTTGAGTGTTTCCGCCACTCTAACGGTTTTATGAGTAGTTTTGCTACTCGGACCGTCTCGAGGAATAAACTGTCTCGAGAGAGGGATTGGAATTGGAATAAGAAAGGACAATGCCCCTAAGGGCATTTTGGTCATTTTGCCTCTATTTGGGCCTGACCGGCCTGCGAAGCGATGGAAAGGCGGAATTTGGACCTAGAGGATTGGTTTCGATTGGAATATGTCCACAATGACTTGAAAACAAGTATGGACGAAGTGTAGACTGCCGAGCGGTCAAAAATGGGGTGCTTACAGAAAGGAGTTACCATTCTAAAGATATTGAGTTCAATAGCATCCCTTGTCATTCTGTTAGTTAATGTATTTCTAATATGTGCATAAAAAATAAATAAATAAATAAATAGAATGAAAATCGCATGAGCTTCGCATAGGACATAACTCCATGTAAAAACAGAAGTCACCAACACCAACTCATGTAATAGATACATAACATCATCATCCATCACATACAGCTGGTCATATGCCTGGCCGTAAAGATCATAAATGTATCTGTCTATCCATGCATCTAAATATCATAAATATCCATTTTTGTACAAAACTTACAAAATAAAACTGTCTAGCATAAATACATCTCAATAATAGGGGCAAGGGAATATCAGAATCTTCTCAAGGGGCATCTATCAAAGGTTAAAGTCAATGTCATCTGGATCAAAATTCCTAAAACCCGGCATCGAAGGAGGCAGACAGCTACTCGAAGCACCAGCATCCTGTAGAAAAGAAAGAACCGAAATCAGCCACATGAAATAAGAACTAAGCAACAGCAGAGCAAAAAGAAGGGGAGAAAAGACGACATACCTTGCCACCTCCCATCTGAGCTATCCGAGTCGTCAAGGAAGCCACCTCTGCCTGATACTGATCTAGCTCTGTCTGGTATCGATCCCTCTAATCCCTCACGGCCGTAAACTCAGCCTAGGGCACATATCCTCCTGCTTGGCGCCACAAGTCAACCACCTCCTGGCCCACAGCGTACCCGCCAACTACAACCTCAAACCGGGTGAAGGCACCAACAGAATGAGCCCCGAAGTGTGCAGCACAGTCTGTGTCTGGAGGAAGCAAGAACTCGGCACACGGCTGTCGCTCCTAATAGGGGATAGGCACTCCTGCCACCAAGGCCCAAAACATATACTCTGGTGGAGCTCCTGTAGACCGGAACTCCTCATGAAACTGCTGCCAGTGTCGCTCTCCTAGATAGAACTCCCAAGTATCATCACTGAGAAAAGCAGCCCTCAACAGGGACAATGGGACCAAGTACCGTATAGTCTCATAATGAATTGATCCAATGAAGGGCTGCTAAGTCACATATCTTACCTCAATCAACTCTAGGTTTGCCCATAACATCACAAAGTCAGTAATCTTCAATTGCTGGGCCACCCGGTTACCAGCCGACCTCAAAGCACGTGGATAGAGGTCGTCCTCAACAACTGCTGGGCGATGAACAGGAAGGTACTCATAGCTCCACCAGACAAGAAAGGGCCAGGAACTAGTCATGTTGCCCTAACGGGATGAAGTCCGAACCCGCATCGACCGAAGGAAGCAGCCAAAGGAGAAGGACCCCCAATCCAGCTTAGACAGGGCCCCAAGATCAACTACTATACTCACCAACCAAAAAGCCACGAGCGACTTGTTGTTGTTGCAGAAGCAGCTAAAGATGATGTACAAAACAAGTCACCATCTCATAATGTCCTGCCTAGCAGGTGTTGGCTCAACAGCAAAGGTACGGTCATCCTAACTGAGCCAAGAGACTGGGAAGGCCGAACGCTCAGCAGAATGCATGCCTCGTCTCTACTGATTGAGTGTAGAGTGATCCGCCGGCCAACAAAGGAAAGCCCTGTGACGATCACCCAATCCAAGGGAGTGGGTCCTAACTCGAAGCTGACAAAATGGAGGGTCCCGGTCTCCCCGAACCACCTCTCAACAAGCATCAGTACCAAATGTCAGTTCAGGCGGTTAGCCTGTAATCCCATGAAGGCTCCAAATCCGATCTCAGCCAAGAAGGCATGATATGATGGAGCAGCGCGCTACATGGTCACGAAGACTTGATGAATAGCCCCTCTAAAAGCTGTGTGTACTCAAGGAGGGGGAAAATGCTGTCTAGAATATAGGCTGGGGTGATAAGTAAGGTCCCCGAGTGGTGGGATGTCCGGTACCTCTAGGTCTCCCAAGTCAGCGTCCGTTTGCCTATGTCTGGAGGAGGCTCTCCCATAACGGGTCACCTAATCCCCAAGGCCTTGTACCTCCTCCTCAGCACCAATCACCTCCTTGAAGGCCTGCTCAACCGGAGAAAAGGGGTTGACAGGTGGCCTACTCCCCTGTCTGCTCTGACTGGAGGGGGGCCCGTCCGGTAGATCGTTGGCTACCTCTAAATCGACTGGAACTACCGATGGAATCTGTTCGAGCCGCCTTTCCTGAGCGACGTCTCTGCTCAGAACCATCATCACCTGCATCTGCCATCCTGAAAAGGTAAGCAAAGGAAAGAGGTGTTAATATACCATACATGCAGTTAAAATAATAATAAAATAAAATAAACAAATAACACAAAGTAAATAAATAAATAAAAAGATTTCAAATGATAAGTCAAAACGAAATTCCTACACATTTTGATTTTCCAACTTCAAGCCAAATCTCAAGGGTTTTCTCTCTTTTTCCTTCAAAAAGATCTTATTTCTAAACCTTTTCCAACGCTTTCCCTGAATTTCTAAAAATTTCGGCGGAGTTTTGTTTAAAAATGGTCCCTACAACACCCATCACATCAACACAAAACATAGACCGTGCACTTCACAACGTCACAATCACATAACATCAGCACCCCCACACACTTTTAATTTTTAAAAATTTTTAAAACACATGTTTTATTTTTTCAATAAATCAATGGTTTTGAAAAAATGTCCTAAAATTCCTCAAAGTCATTTCAAATGTTTTCTAAAAATTTCCTACATTTTTCAAAATTTTAAACTCTTAAAAAATTTTCATCAATTTCTTAAGTTTTTCCATTTTCCTAATTTTCTAAGTATTTTTCTATTTTTCAAAAAATTAAAATTCACCAAGTTTTCAAAAAATCACGAAACTTCGTATGGTTGTCAAACACATTTTTCTAAGGCATATAGTATAAAAATCTAGCCAAAAAGGCCAATACCCAAGCCTGTAGGAACAAATCCCCAATTATTGCAGAAATTTTTTTTTACATAATCATGTAAAATCACTCAAATTCGATCAAACAAGCACAAAAATACAAAAATAACATCACCATAATGTTCGAAACATATCAAAACATCAATTTTTACTATTCACATGATTCAAACGAAATTCTACACATCAAAATCAACAAAAATTTGAAAACTCACTTTTTGTAGTTCTCCGGCGAAATTTTCTCTTCCGGTTACTTTTTCGGCGACGTGGTCTCCTTCTGGTAATCACCCGTGATCCCCAAGAAGTGCCCCTTCAAGGTTCAAGTCGATTTCCACACAAAGACTCTCGATTCTCCAAAAACTCTTCAAAACCCGCAGCAGTGTCGAACCATAATGTTTCTGTTTTATTTCTAAGCTTGGCACCACTAGCAGAGGCACCAAGCCTTTTCTGCCAAAGGCGCCACTCCTAGTGGCTCCAGTTTCCAAATTCTGGGCAGTTTTGCCCTTTTTCCTTCCAAAACTCGTTTTCGAAGGCCTTTTGGGCCCAATATCCATTTTCGAACCCCCGTTGTCGAAAAATTTCCAAAGTTTGTCCCTCCGACCGCCTCACGGTTAACATGGGACTCTTACTTTATTGTTTTCTATCTTCGACAAGTAATCTTCGATAAGTAAAGACAGAAAAAAGGGGCAGTTGTAAGCACCCCTTTTTGACCGCTCGACGGTCTACAGTCCGTCTAAATTTATATCCAAGTCAATGTGAACATATTTTGAGTCAAATCAACTTTTCGAGTCAAATCAACTTTCCAAGTCTAATCCCGTCTATCCGTCACTTCGTGGGCCCACTAAGCCCAAATAGAGGCAAAATAACCAAAATGCCCTTAGGGGCATTGTTCGGTCCAATTCTGAATCATGCGCGTCTTTTCGAAGATGGTAAGTCCACTTTCTGATTCCAAATCAGGCGCGTCTTTCCGAAGACGATAAGTCTCCTTTCCAATTTCAAATCACGCACGTCTTTCTGAAGACGATAAGACCCCTTTTCCAATAGGCACGTCTTTCCAAAGAGGGTAAGTCCCCTTTAAACCTGTTGACCGAGACGAGACCCTAAGTCCCCTAGATGGTAGAACGGTCCACCTTTAGCGCCTGCTAGCCCGCCAATGTAGAAATGTCCGTTTCGGCATGCCTTTCGAGAAAGTTGACTTCTCAGGCACTAAGTCGCTTTAGCAGCTTCCTAAGATTAGACAGTCTTGGGAATGATCGCAAACCGTCAAAGTAGCAGAAGTACTCGTAAACATCACAATCGTTAGAGTAGCGGAAATACTCGCAAACAGGTTGATATAGGGAATTGCCAACAAATCACTGTACCATGAGACCGCCGTCAGAGTGGCGAAAACACTCAAAACCTATGTCAACACCGGTGCCTGCTAGCCCACTTTGGTAAAAAATGACCAAATTGCCCCTAGGGCCATTTTTCGACACGTTTCTCGAGAACACACCTAAGTCCTCAGAATGATACCCTTCCAATATTGTCTTAAAGGTAATCTGGCATGATTAGATGCCTTCTAGTCAGTTTCGGGCCATTTCCGAGACTTTCTGGTCAAGATGACCATTTTGTCCCCAAGCATCCGAACGCTCCAAGGACCACACCGGCTCTGGGTATCAAATCGGTAATCTCCCAAGAATGCTTTTTATAGTATTTCTGACCTTCTATTATCTTTCCGGATCATTCCGAGTCAGTTCCGATAAATTCGGTGCAAAATGACCGTTTTGCCCTTGGTGGGCCAGTCGCCTTTTCCGACCACACCGGCTCTGGATATCAAACCGGTAACCTTTGGAAACATTCTCAATAATGTTTTCAAATCTTGAGTCTTCTTCCGGGATATTCTGAGTCTGTCCCGACAGCTTCCCAGCCCGATTGATCGTTTTGCCCCTAATGGCTCGGTCGATCCCTATAACAAACCCTGACATCATTTTTCAAGTCCATTACCTTCGGGACCCTATTCTAAGGGTTTATGCCCTTTTCTGGCCTTTCGGGCCATTCTTGGTCCCTTAAATCCTTCTCAAACCTTCCGAAGTCACTTCTAGTGAAGCTAGGTTAAAAATTGCATGGCAGTCACTAGTACAGGTACCAAAATCTTCTCAAAATATGTTGCTTGCAGAATTTAAAAATTTCCTAAGTGACTGGCGCCACTAGTAATGGCGCCAAGCCAATATTTGGCCTGGCGCCACTCCTAGTGGTGCCAGAAGCATTTTTAGCCTAGCGCCACTGCAACAGGCGCTAAGTCATTCCCTTGTCTATAAATATAGAGCCTCCTCCAGCATGAAAGGGATTTGCAAACTTAGTCTAAAAACCCTACTTTTCGAGCTCGTAGCCTCCCAAAACCCTAGTCTCCTTAGGTTTTCTAAACCCTAGCCTCTATACACAAACCCTAACTTCATATACACTCACATACACTTCTATACACTCATACACTAGCCTCCAAAGCCTCCTTTGAAGACTTGAAGTGCTGCAATCTGAAGTTTTGAAGATTGAAGACAAACTCTTGAAGATTGAAGTGAAGACCGAAGCAAGACAATCAAAGCAAAGAGCGCAAAGCTAAGCAAAATAAAGAAGACACAAGGTAGGCTTTCTTTTTACGTTTACGCATCTTCCCCCCTCTCTTCTCTCTCCTAACCCACTTGGGTTTTCTTTTATTTTAATCCCCCATCTTCTTCCCCCCCCTTCTTGCATGCTTGAAACAAGAGAATTCCCAGTCCATGTGTAAGATTAGGCTATTGGAGAGTCACCATGTCAGGGGCTTTCTTTTAGTCTAACAGGCGACCACGTGAGTTCGGCCCCCTTGATTATGTGGTAAAGACTTTAACCTTGTATGTTCACGACCCTAATTTGCATTGTGCATATCATTATCTTGCATTCCTCCAAAATTCGTTTTCAAACTCGTTTTCAAAACTTGCATTAACATCGTTTTCAAAATTGCATCAAAATCTTCTTTTTCAAAACTTGTTTTCAAAACCACAATCCTAATGTGGTTCTAGCCTTTTCACGGCTAGAATTGCTTTAGGAAAATGTTACATTTAAAGTGACTAATATGGTCTATATTTTCAAAACCTGTGTTATTTTCAAAACCACTATCTTAAAGTGGTTCTAATCTTCTTATGGTTAGAGTCGCTTTAGGAAAGTGAGATATTTAATATAATTTCTAAAAACTTTTTTTCAAATATTTCTTTTTAAAAATTCCTTTTTCAACATGTTTTTTAAAAACTCTCTCCAATCTCCTTTTTCAAATTCCTTTCCAAAATTGTTTTCTAAAAACTCCCTCCAAAAATCTATTTTCAAAACTTCCCTTTTCAACTCCTTTTCAAAACACTCTCTTCAAAATTTCTTTCCTAAAAACATTCCCTAGGTCTCCTACTTAGAAAACTCTCTGCAATCTCCTTTCCAAAATTGTTTTCAAAAACTCCCTTCCAACAATCTCTTTCCAAAAATGTCTTTTCTAAAAGCTCCTTTTCAAAAATGCTTTTTTCAAAGTTCACTCTTCAAAAATGCTCCTTACATTTCTTACCAAAACACTCTCCTCAAAATTCACTTTCTAAAAACGCTCCCTAAATCTCTTTCCTAACAACTCTTTCCTAAAACCCTCTTCCAAAATCTTCTTTCCTAAAAAACTCCCTTTTCAAGTTTACTTTCCAAAAACTCATCTCTAGGATTTCCTTTCAAAAATCTCCCTTTCCAAAAACTCACTTTCCAAAAACTCTTTCCTTAGAGTCCAAGTTAAACCTTATAGCCAACGTTTAGGAAACCCTAATTTTCCTTCCCAAAAACATGACTTCCAATAACTTATTTTGGCCTCAAAACTTAGGTTTCCAAAACCTCTTATTTTCTACATCAAAACTATATATATTTCCGAAACCTATTTTCTACATCGAAACTATAGTCTCCCAAATCTAAGGTTTTTAAAAACTTCATTTTCCAAATCCATGTCAAATCTAATCTTTTCTTTAGGAAACCAAATCCAATCTCCCATTTAGGAAGCTAGATCCCATCCTCCGTTTTTGGAAACAAAATCAAAACAGCTCTTTAGAAACAAAATCCAATCCCTTGTTTTAGGAAATAGGAATCTCAATCCTTCCTAGTCTAAACCTTTTCTAATTCCCTCTTTCCTAATCTTATACCTTCCTAAACCATAGGTCTCCAAAACTTAAACTTTTAAATCTTTCCTTAAACTTTAAGCTTCCAAATCTTTCCTAATTCAACCCTTTCCTTGTTCCATCTCTTTTCAAATCTAAGTTTTCAAACCCTTCTTAAACTCAAAACCTTTCCTAATTTCAAGAATTTCTAAAACTCAAACTTTTAATCCTTATAAAATTCTAAACTTTCCTGAACTTCAAATCTTTCCAAATCTAAAACTTTCTAAATTTGAAACTTTCTAAATTCTAAACTTTCTAACTTTCAAAACTTCCCTATTTCAAAACATTCTAAATTCAAAACTTTTCAATTTCAAATATTTTCTTAAAACGAAGCCTTTCCTAATTTCAACACTTTCCTAAAACGAAACTTTCCAAAAATGACACTTTCTTAAATCGGACCTTTCCTAATTCGAACTCTTTCTATATCCAATCTTTCTTCGATCTTCCAAGTCCGACATTCGAGTCAAGTTTTTCTTAATCTCGAGTCCTTTCTAAGTCCTAACTTTCGAGGTCTAAGGTCTCTATTTTCCTATTTCAAATTCCAATATTCTATTTTAAATTCAAATCAAATCTAAATTCCAATTCAATCTCTTTATTCCAATCATATCTTCTATTTTCTATCGGACTCTTGTTCGAACTACAACTGACCTGATTCCTCAAAAAGGATACGTAGGCAACCCTCATGGGTGCGGTCACAACTTCTTTCAAATCTCCAATTCTACAATCTTCTTCAAGTTTTCAATTCCATAATCTATTTCTAATTCCAAATTTCTATTTCTAAATCTCTATTTCCAATTTCTAAAACTTTCTAATCTATCTTTTCAAATCCCTTTTCTAAAATCAAATCAATTTCTTTTCAAATCTATTTTCCAACTCTCTTTTCTTACACTTGCATATTATGCATCATTCTTTTTCTAAAGTTGATAGGATTGAAAATTTGTTAGTTGAAGACTCTCATAGGTGAATTTAGGATAAATAGACATGTAGGTACCGCAAGGACGGGGTAGGGTGATGGCCTAGTGCGTCTTCTCTACACGTAACCAACCTCCAAACCTAGAATCACTGTTTTCAAAGACCAAAATGGAGTTTGTTTTCAAAAAGGGCTTAAATGTTTTCTAAAGGTTGCCAAACAACCTATTTTCTTAAAAATCCTATCTTGAGGTAGTATTTCAAAATCATTTTCAAAAACCTTAAGTGTAGTCTTTGAATTATGCTTAGTTTTTAGGTGACCTAACTCACCTTAATCAAGTTAGGTGGTGACTCCAAATGTTTTCCAAAAGCCCTTTATTCAAATTAATTTTCAATTCAAATATAGTTGCACTCATTCTTCTAGGAGGATGAGTTTTAACGAGAGAGTACCGTATTTTTCCCGCTTGTGTGTGTATTCCTCGAGTGCGAAAAATCTGGGCGCGACATGGTGTTATTGTCAATTATGGCCCTGGTGAACTTGCCATTGATGCGCACATCCACGAACATTAGGCCTTTGGGCGAGGCCCGCTTTGTCTCGACTTGCTTCTTCAAGGCATTAAGCAAGTGCATGACACCATTCGCGGGGCTCCTTTAACTTCCTCTTCTTCGTCCTGTTCCTGCACATCACCACTAGACAAAGAAGCTTGTAAGGCAATTAATGCTTGTCTATGTGGGCACTCAAAGACCCTATGGGGACTGCCACATAAGAAGCATTTAATAAACTTGGGCTTGTCTCTTGCTGTGTTGGGCGCCCGAGACTTTGTTTGGAACTTGGAGGAAGAAGATCCCTTGTCGCCTCCCCCACTTTGTCCTTTATTGGCTTTGACAAACTTTCCACCACCTCCAATTAACCCACTCAATGAATCTTTCTTCTTGTTTGAGGAGGATGAAGTTTCGGAGGTGTTGTCAATCAGCGTTCAGCCACGGCCTGGGCGGATGCCAAGTTCTGCACTCGTTGCCTTTGGAGCTTGGCACGCACCTAAGGCTTTAAGCCCTTCCAAGAAATAGAATTTTATCATTCTCTGTCATGTCTCAAATGTCCAACATTAGCCCGAGAATTGTTTAACATATTCCCTCACAGTGCCTGTACGCTTTAAATTTCTAAGCTTGCGTCGAGCTATGTACTCGACGTTCTCGGGAAAGAATTGGGCCTTCAATTCCCTCTTTAAGTCTTCCCACGTGTCAATGGTGCAGCGGCCATGTAGGATTTCTTCATGCTTCATATGCCACCATAGTTTAGCATCACCGCTAAATACATGGTAGCCATGGTGACCTTGGTATCTTCCGAGACGGGCTTGATTGCCCTGAAATATTGATCCATGTCAAAGAGATAGCTCTCTAACTCTTTGGCATCCTGTGCTCCACTGTAGGCACGGGGCTCTGGAACACGTACCTTTGTCGTGTCAAAGATTGAAGTGTGAGGGGCCGAGTTACTGACTGTCCGAATTTGTAAGTTTAGCTTGGTGTTGATCTCATCCAACTCGCCTCTCAACTCTTTCACCTCATCCTGAAGCTCTTCTGTGTCGGTGAGCCTGGCAATGGTGGCACTAGCCCATGGCGTCTCAGCTATCATGTTTACTTCCATTAGGTTTAGGCGATCACCGAGTCTAACCAAGCTTTCTACCATCTCACGTCTTAGCCTTTTGATTTCGACCTCCATCTCGTCAAGGAAGTCTTGTGCTGACTTCTTTGGAGGCATGGTCCTCGGATCCTTCAAGCAACCACCGTGCTTTGATACTAAATGTTACGGATGTTAGCACCCCATTTTGGCCACTCGGCGATCTTTGGCCCGACCGGAAGCACTTACAAAGCAACACACGCATACTCAAGCCTAAACTGTCTTTCTAGATCCAATCTAACCTGTCAACCTCTTCGCAGGCCCACTGGGCCCATTAGAGGCAAAACTAACCGAAATGCCCCTGTTGTATTAGTCAATCTAATCTAAACCAGCACGTCTTCTATTAGATGATAAGTTTATTCAATTCCAAAGTCAAACCCATTTGTCCCGTCATTCGAGAAAATTGATCCCTGATTGACGATAAGACCATTCAATCCAACACAGTACGATCACCGAGAAGGTTTATTCCTTGGATCGGTAAAGCCCTTTTCACACTGATCTTTGAAAAGTACCTAAGTCCCTGAGATAGGTGAGTTGTTCACTTTTGGCCCCTACTAGCTTGCCAATGTAGAATGTCTACTAATCCAACACGTTCTTTGAGAAAGCATAAATTCCTTAAGAATGGAAGACCGTCCAAGCCCGCACGTTCTTTGAGAAAGCACAAATCCCTTAAGAATGGAAAACCGTCCAAGCCCGTACGTTTTTTGAGAAAGCACAAATCTCTTAAGAACGGAAGACCGTCCTAGTCTGACACGACCTTCAAGAAACTGTATCCCTCAAGGTAGTGAGAACTTTTCAAGCCTGTCCACCGAGAAAGTACCAATTCCTCGGATAGAAGTCCAAACCAGATCCAGACCAATCAACACCGATGCTTGCTAGCCTGTCTCGGGGAAAAATGATCATTTTGCCCCTAGTAGGCTCGACATGTTCCTCAAGAAAGTACAAAGCTCTCAGAATGGTAAGACCACCTTCCACAGCCATCCTTAGATGGTCCGGCATGCCCAGTGCCATCTAGTCAACCCCGGTCCTTTCCTGAAGGTTTCCCGGTCAAAATGACTGCTTTACCGATGGGCATCCAAATGCCTTAAGAAACCATACAGGCTCTAGTTATCAAACCAGCAACACTCCAGTTAACTCTGGTTAACCCAGTCAACCCCAATCAATCTTGGTCAACTTAGAACTCTCAGAATGAGGTGACCGCCATCCGGTCACTCTTTTAACCATATCGGCTCTTGAACCAGAACCTCCTTGCTCCACTTCGAGTGAAGCATGACATTTCTTTAGCCGTGCACCACTAATAGTGGCGCATAACCCCACAGAATCAGTTATAAATCACCCAACCACGTATCCAACCTTTTTTCAAGCTTGCATTAAACCTTCCTGTGCCACTCTTAGTGGCGCACAGCCAAGGCTAAGGTGTGCACCACTCAACATCTCCAAAATTGCACTATAAATACAGACCTCCTCCCCCTTTGTTTTGGGTCAAAAAATCCTCTAAAAACTCTCTCCCTCCATTCCAGACAGCTCCCGGAGCCCTCTCTCTCTCTCAAAGTCCCGCTGGTTGAGTCTGAAGTTTGAATTCCCCAATCCCTAGCTTCTAAGCTCCATCGAATGACCGTCTCGCTGCCTGGAAGCTCTCAAAACCTTCCCAAGTCAAAGGCTCGAGCCTTCACCAAAGAAACAAGCAACGAGACAAGGTAATCCTCTTTTTACTTTTTCATACTCCCCCACTTTCTCTTCTCCCTCCGAACCTACTTGGGTTCTTTTCTTTTTTTTTTTTTTAACCCCTTATCTCTAAACCCCCCTTTCTTGCATGCTTGAAAACATAAGGATGTTAAGTCCATGTTGTCGCGCCCAGATTTTTCGCACTCGAGGAATACTCACCTAAGCGGGAAAAATGCTGTACTCTCTCGTTAGAACTCACCCTCCTAGAAGAATGAGTGCGACTAGGTTTGAATTGAAAAATTGGTTTGAATAAAGGGCTTTTGAAAAAGATTCGGAGTCGCCACCTAACTTGATTAAGGTGAGTTAGGTCACCTAAAAACTAAGAATAATCCGAAGACTACACTTAGGGTTTTGGAAAACGATTTGAAAAATATCTCCTCAAGAGAGAGTTTCTAAGGAAAACATGTTGTTTGGCAACCTTTGGAAAACATTTAGCCCTTTTTAGAAAAATAACTCCTTTTTGGTCTTTGAAAACAGTGATCCTAGGTTCGGAGGTTGGTTACGTGTAGGGAAGACGCACTAAGCTATCACCCTACCCCGCCCTTTCGGTACCTACATGTCAATCTACCCTAGATTCACCTATGAGAGTCTTGAATTAACAAATGGTCGATCCTATTCACTTTAGAAAAACAATGTTTGAAAAATATGATGCATGATATGCAAGTGCAAGATGAGAGAATTGGAAAATAGAAATTGATTTGAAAAGAAACTGATTTGATTTGAAAATAGATTTGAAGAAATAGAATTGAAATTGAAAAGTTTGAAAATTGAAAGTAGAAGTTTGAAAATAGAAATTTTGGAATTTTGAAAATAGATTGGAATTTGAGATTTGAAAAGATTTTGGAAACCGCACCCATGAGGGTGGAATTGGAAGTTTGAAAAGTATTGTGACCGCACCTATGGAAGTTGCCTATGTATCCCTTTGGGGGAATCAGGTCAGTCGTAGTTCGGACCGGAGTCCGATTGAAAAGAGATTGATTTGAAGAGAGAAATTGGATTGGAAGAAAGAGATTGAATTGAAAATTGGATTTGATTTGAGATTAGACAAGGAGATTGGAAGTTGAAATTGAGAAGAAGAATGGACTTTGATTTGAAAAGATTGATTTTTGAAAAGACTTGGTTTTGGAAAAATGGAGGTTCAGGAAACCTAGACTTAAGAAAGATAGGACTTAGGAAAGACTCAAGAGTTTAAGAAAGATTGGATTTAGGAAATGTTTGAATTAGGAAAGGTTCGATTTAGGAAAATTTCAAATTTGGAAAGTTTCATTTTTGAAAAGTTTTGAAATTAGGAAAGTTTTAGGTTTAAGAAAGTTTTGAATTTAGAAAGTTTTCGAAATAGGAAAGGTTTTCAAATTAGGAAGGTTTTGAATTAGGGAAGTTTTGAAAATTGGAAAGTTTTGAACTTAGAAATGTTTGGAATTAGGAAAAGTTTGAAAAATGAAAGTTTTCAATTTAGGAAATGTTTAAATTAAGAAAGTTTCAACTTAAGAAAGTCTTAAATTAAGAAAGTTTTGAGTTTAGAAAAGTCTTAGATTTGAAGAGTTTAGAATTTAGAAAGTTTTAGGTTTAGAAAGATTCAACTTAAGAAAGTTTCAAATTTAGAAAGTTTTGAATTTAGGAAGCTTAGAATTTTAGAAAGATTTGAAATTTGGAAAGTTTAGGATTTAGAAAGTTTTAGAGTTTAGAAAGATTTATGATTTTAGAAAATTTTAGAGTTTTAGAAAATCTTGAAAATTAAGAAAGGTTTGAATTTAGGAAAGGTTTAAAAGCTTGAATTTTAGAAAGTTAAGATTTGGAAAAGGGGTTGAATTAGGAAAGGGTTGAATTAGGAAAGATTTGAAAGTTGAGTTTTAAAACTTAGGAAAGATTTTTATGTTCAAATTTAGAAAACTTAAGATTTAGGAAAACGGAAGTTTAGGAAGGATTCGAATTAGGAAAGATTTGGATTTTGAAATTTAAGGGAAGATTTAAGGTTTAGGTTTAGGAAACTTACGGTTTAGGAAGGAATTGAATTAAGAAAGGCTCGGATTAAGAAGGGGTTGGATTTGGTTTTTAAAAGAAAAGGTTTGATTTTTGTTTCCAAAAACGGAGGATAGGATCTAATTTCCTAAACGGGGAGATTTGATTTGGTTTCCTAAAGGGAAGATAGGATTTGGAAAGGGAGATTCTAGAAACCCTAGATTTGGAAAATTGTTGTTTTGACGTAGAAAAGAGGTTTTGGAAACATGTATAGTTTGGATGTAGAAAACAAAAGATTTTGGAAACCTAGGTTTAGGGAAAAGTTTGAAAATCATGTTTTTGGAAAGAAAACTAGGGTTTCCTAATTGTGGTTTCTAGGGCTTGACTTGGGCTCTAAGGAAAGAGTTTTTTTGGAAAACACGTTTTTGGAAACGAAGGTTTTCTAGATGGGAATCCTAGGGAGGAGTTTTTGGAAAGTGAATTTGGAGAGGGAGTTTTTGGAAAAAGATTTTTGGAAAGAGGGAGTCTTTGGAAAGTGTGTTTTTGGAAACATAGATTTTGAGAGGAAAATCCAAGAGGGGAATTTCTAGAAGGAAAATTTTGGAAAGAGAGTTTTCGGAAAGATTTTTTGGGGAACGTTTTTAGAGAGTGGATTTTGGGGAAAAGAGTTTGGAAAGGAGTTGAAAAAGGGAGTTTTGAAAAATAGATTTTGGAAGAGAGTTTTTGAAAAGAATTTTGAGGAGGAAAGTTTTAGGAAAGTATGTTGAAAAAGAGATTTTTGAAGAGAGAGTTTTTAGAAGGTATGAAAACATCTCACTTTCCTAAAGCAATTCTAGCCATAAGAGGGCTAGAATCACTTTAAGAAAGTGGTTTTGGAAAACAATAAGATTTGAAAATATAGACCAAAAAGGTCACTTTTAATGTAACACTTTCCTAAAGCAATCCTAGCCATGGAAAGGCTAGAATCACCCTAGGATTGTAGTTTTGAAAACAAGTTTTTGAAAAAGAGATTTTGATGCAATTTTGAAAACAAGTTTGAAAACAACTTTGAAAACGGTTTTTGGAAGATGCAAGACTATGATATGCACAATGCAATTTGGGGTCGTGAACATACAAGGCTAAGGCTTCACCACATAATCAAGGGGGCCGGACCCACGTGGTCTCTGGTTATACTAGAAGAAAGCCCCCGACACGGTGACTCTCCAACAGTCTAATCCTACACATGGACCGGGAGTCCCCTTGTTTCAAGCATACAAAGAAAGGGGGGGAAAGAGATGGGGGATTAAAATAGAGAAAACCTAAGTGGGTTAGGAGAGAGAAGAGAGAGGGGGGAAGTGCAAAAATTTAAATAGGGAGCCTACCTTGTTTCTTGTTTATTTTGCGCGCCGTGCAGTCTTCGGTCTTCGGTATTCGGTCTTCGGCTTTATCTTCACCTTCAATCTTCAATGGTTGTCTTCAAGCTTTGGATGACAGCTCTTCAAGTCTTCAAAGAATGGTTAAAGGCTAATGTATGAGTGTATGGGGGAGTGTATGAGTGTATAGGAGGCTAGGGTTTGTGTATAGTGGCTAGGGTTTGAGAAAACCTAGGGAGGCTAGGGTTTTGGAGGTGCTCGAGCTCTGTATATCGAAATATGAGATTCTTAGGTTAAGTTTTCAGACCCTTTTCACGTTAAACGAGGCTCTGTATTTATAGAAGTTGGACACGCCTAGCGCCTGTTGCAGTGGCGCCAGGGCAAAATTTACACTGGCACCACTAGGAGTGGCGCCAGCCAATTAGGAAAGATTTAAGGTCAGAAAACAACGTATCTTTGACTAGATTTGGGTGCCTGTACTAGTGACTACCATGTAAACTTTAGCCTGGCTTCACTAGGAGTGACTCCGGAAAGTCCAGGAATGATTTGAAGGAGCCGGGGATAACTCGGAAGGCCGGAAGGGAGCAGGAACACTTAAAATAGTGTCCTGGAGGTATTTGACTTGAAAAGTGAGGATAAGATGGGTCGAAAAGGTTGACCGAGCCTTTAGGGGCAAAACGGTCAATCGGACTAGGAAACTGCCGGGACAGACTCGGACTGTCCCAGAAGAAGACTTGGGATCTGGAAATATTATTTAGAATGTTCCCAGAGGTTTCCGGTTTGATTCCCAGAGCCGGCGTGGTCGGAAATGGAGACCGGCCCACCAGGGGCAAAACGGTCATTTTGTACCGGGTTTGCCGGAACTGACTCGGAATGGTCCGGAAAGGTAAAGGAAGGCCGAGAACACTATAAAAAGTATTCTCGGGACATTACCGGTTTGATACCCAGAGCCGGTGTGGTTGAAGAAGGAGACCGGCCCTCCAGGGGCAAAACGGTCATTTTGTACCGGGTTGGCCGGAACTGACTCGGAATGATCCGGAAAAGTAAAGGAAGATTGAGAATACTATAAAAAGTATTCTCGGGACATTACCGGTTTGATACCCAGAGCCGGTGTGGTTCCCGGGGCATTCAGATGTTTAGGGGCAAAATGGTCATCTTGACCGAAAAGTCTCGGAAAAGGCCCTAAGGGTAGTTTGGTTATTTTCCACCGAAGTGGGCTAACAACCACTGGTGTTGACCTAAGTTTTGAGTGTTTCCGCCACTCTCACGGTGTGAGTATTTCCGCTACTCGGACGGGGTTGATGATTTGTGAGTATTTTCGCTACTCGGACGGGGTTGATGATTTGTGAGTATTTCCGCTACTCGGACGGGATTGAGTATTTCCGCTACTCTAACGGTTGAGTATTTTCGCTACTCTAACGGCTCTGTGAGTATTTCCACTACTCTAACGGTTTTATGAGTAGTTTTGCTACTCGGACCGTCTCGAGGAATAAACTGTCTCGATAGAGGGATTGGAAAGGGGTTTTACCGTCTCTGAAGAGACGTGCCTGGATTGGAACCGTCTCGAGGAATAAACTGTCTTGAGAGAGGGATTGGAAAGGGGTCTTACCGTCTCCGAAAAGACGTGCCTGGATTGTGAGTGTTTCTGCCACTTTAACGGTTTTGTGAGTAGTTTTGCTACTCGGACCGTCTCGAGGAATAAACTGTCTCGAGAGAGGGATTGGAATTGGAATAAGAAAGGACAATGCCCCCTAAGGGCATTTTGCCTCTATTTGGGCCTGACAGGCCTGCGAAGCGATGGAAAAACAGAATTTGGACCTAGAGGATTGGTTTTGATTGGAATATGCCCAAAATGACTTGAAAACAAGTCTGGACGGAGCGTAGACTGCCGAGCGGTCAAAAATGGGGTGCTTACACATGTTGAGAGTGAACAAGAGGATATTACTGATAGGGATTCTCTTCTTGGCCCTCACTTGCTTCATGGGATGGCCTAAGGGCCCTCTTGCAATGTGGTGATACCTAAACCATGTATGTTTCATGCCATTACTATTATCCAATTGCATTTGTATTCATGTCATTCCTCTACCCTTAAAATCATTTTCTAAAGTTGTTTTCTTAAAACCATAATTCTAGATGGATCCTAACCCTTTTATGATTAGGGTTTGCCTAAAAAAAGCGTGACATTTTAAGTGGCTTCTAATAGCCTAACATTTGCCTCTTTTCAAAAGCCTGTTCTCGGAATGATCCTAGCCTTTTCATGATTAGGGTTGTTTCGAGAAATGTGTGACATTCAAAAGGACTCGAAAGGTCTACATTTTTGGCTTCGTGCCTGTATTACTTTCCAAAGCCGCAAGCCTAAAGCGATCTAGCCTTTCAATGGCTAGAATAAATTTAGGCAAAGTGCAATATTCATTTGAATGTCTAAAATTCAAGTTAGGGTTTCGGGCCCTAAAACGTGTTTTCAAAAGACTTGATTTTCGAATCATTTTCAAAACTCATGTTTATTAAGTCCTAGAAATCCAATCTTAGGAAAACTCTGCTTTTGCCACCTTGGAACACTTCCATTTTTAAATCAAAACCTTCCATTTCAAAATCCTTCAAATCACTCATTTTACAAACCTTCTAAATTTAAAACCCAAATCAACTCATTCCATTTTAAAAACAATCCAAACTTACATTTTTCAAAATCAAATCAAATCTTTTCAAATCAAATCTCAATCTTCCTGAAAATGAAATATTTTCAAATCAAATCTTTATGAAAAGGAAACATTTCCAAAACTTAAATCCTTTCAAATCAAAATCAAATCTTTTCAAATCTCAATCGTTCTGAAAAGGAAATATTTCAAAAATCAAATCAAGTTTTCTTGAAAAGGAAACATTTTCAAGTCAAATCTTGCTGAAAAAAGAAACATTTCAAAAGTCCAATCTTCCTAAAAAGGAAACACTTTCAAACTCAAACTTTACTAGAAAGGAAACTTTTCAAAAATGAAAAATTTCTAGAAACAGGAACCCATTTCAAAATTTAAATTTTTTCAAACTCTTGTGCGAACTACGATTGATTTGATCCTCTTTAAGGAGGTATGTAGGCAACCCTTCATAGGGTGCGGTCACAACCCTTTTTAAATTTCCAGTTTCATTTTTCAAACTCAACTCTCTCTTTCAAACTCTTTCTCAAATTTGGTTTTTAAAAGTTTTCTAAGTGGATAGCATTAAACATAGGTAACCGGTGAGTCATAATTAAGTGAGTGAAAGGTGATTAGACATATATATACTGCAATGACGGGGTAAGGTGATAGTCTTAGGACATATTCCCTACACGTAACCAACCCTCGGACTTAAGAATTTCTGTGTCAAAGACCAAAACTGGAGTCAATTTTCAAAAGAGCTTTTCAACATTTTTTAGGGTTGTCAAGCAACCTTACCTTTTAAAACCCTATCATGAGGATGTTTTTAAAAATCTTTTCGAAAACTTAAGTTTAACCCTCGGGTTTTACTTGGTGTAGATGACCTAGCACATCTTTAAATATGTTAGGTGGTGACTCCAAAAACCTTTTGAAAAAGCCCTAATCAATTCTATTTCAAACTCAAACCCCGTCGCATTCGTCCTTTTAGGAGGACGAGTTCAAATGAGAGAGTACCGTACCAAATTCCCTCCCCCCAGGCCTAGAAAGAGAGAGGGAAGGGCTCGGCGTCTAGAAACGGGGCACGACAGCTTGGCGACTTTGCTGGGGACAATTAGAGGGTTAGGCCCATGTCATGTCCAGTTGCCCTTTACTTACCTTAAGCTCGCCGGTTACCTTGTTTAGTTATGTCCAATTTCTAAACTTTTCAAAATTCCAAAATTTTCAAAACGTTCTTTGTTTTGCAAAAAGTCAAACATTGCATTCATTACATGCTTTTGCATTATTTATATATCAATATTTTATTTTGCATTTGAATTCTTCGAAAAGTACTAACTCTGTGCATTTGTTTTGTAGGTGGACCATTGTTCAAATTTTAATTTATGTTCATAAACTGCCATGTATGTTATGTATGACAAGATGTATGGGAGTTGTTGGGCTCTTTCTTCCAATTTTCAAAATCACACACACTTGCATATGCATTTTCATGGAATATTGACCCTGGTTACTACTTTCTAGTTAGAAGGGGGAACAGTACATTGACTGTTGGTGGTAGGCAAATATGTCACCTAACCAACGGTCTTTAGATAGTTCGCTCACTCGGATCACCAACCTATAATGACACCAACTCCAAGAGTGAGCCTAGGTTTGAAAATCTGGGAGCCGAGTTTTTTAGGAAGCATTAGTAGCCCTCAGCCTCATGTTCATATAGCATCCATGCATAGCCGAACCTTTACCTGATTTAAGACACGCGTTTTTCAAAAAATAAGGAGGAAAGAGCAACTGCTTTTCAATTTCTTTATTCCTATTGTTATTATGCTTACATACATGAATGCCTTGCTATCAATATCTTGTCATTCATGCTATTAAACTACCCATGCTTATGTAATCATCCCAAGGCAAGAGTTCCAAAGTAACTCAAGCTACTTGCACTCAATGCATGTGATCAACCTCCAAGAGAATAGCTAATGAGCTAATCTCAAATCATAAGCCTACCTAATTCCTAAGGGTTCCAAACCTTAAAGATCATGGCATGCATCCAAGAATCATTTCATAAGAGAGGCCTCAATCCCTCTCATTGATGGAGATAAGGTTGCCACAAGACAAGGTCATTCAATGACCTCCCAATATTAACAAGGCGAAACCAAAGACTCGCAAAGTAGTTTAGGTAGATAGGTGGAAAGTCCCATGGAAAATGTTCCCTTCCCCCAATCTATGTAATTTTAGCTCTCTATCTCAAAAGAAATAAAATTGCTTTTTTTATTCTCTTGAATAAATGGTTATGTAGGGTGAATGAATGGTTATGTAGGGTGAAGGGTATGGTATCTGTATACAAGGGCAACCCCTTATCCCTAAAAGTGAGTAAACACAGCATGCTTAATCCCCTTCTCAAAATAGGGGAACCCATAAGGCATGCATTACATACAAACTTTCAAACCAAGGCACTCACTTCTCATTTGTTTCGTATCATCTGTCCTCCTCCTCATCTCTCAAGTACTAAGAAAACCAAAGACGAAGCAAGGACAAAAAAGGAGATTTCCTAAACCACTTATCTATTGTCATTATGCTGTGCATACATTCACTACTATCATGCTCATGCATTCATATCCATTCTAAGGCACGAGTTCCAAGAAACTTAAGTCAGCACGTTTTCATGCATTTAATTTGTTGTAAAGAGAAAGGAATAATCCGATCTCATATTAATCGAATCTACCAAATCTCCTAAGGGTTTCCCAACCCTAAGGATTCATGGCATGCATAGAACCATATCTTAAGAGAGGCCCAAATCTCTCCATGTCCATAGAAGCAGGATTGCCCAAAGAAAGAAGCATTAACCAGCCCATGCCGAAGAGGTATTATATTGCATACAGGGATAACATTCTACCTCCAAAATGGACTCAGCATCATGCTTAGATTCCCGCAAAGAAAGGACCTCCATAGGATATGCATTGCATAAGGTCTTCAACTATACATACTAATTCCATTTGCTTTTGTTTTCTTTTTCCAGGCCCAAGAGCACTACCTAAGCTATGGAATCCCTCTGTAGTCGCACCCAATCCATAACTCTTGCAAGGATGAGCCCATTGAAGAGCAAAATGGATTGATTACTCATCAATAAAGTGTAACCTCTCAAGTAGCAACCTCCACACCATATCATGACAATTGTCATCCATGCATTGACCTGAAAAAACCCTCCAGTCAACTGATAGTTAGGAAAATGGTCACCAACTACCTCAGCAATAGAAGGTACCAACCTGAGAAGGGACTAGGGGCACAGCTATGGGGTGGTCCTCCTAAGAAAAAAAAAAAAAAAAAAAAAACAAAAAAAAAAAAAAAAAAAAAAAAAAAAAAAAAAAAATTAAAAAAAGCACCATTCTGTCCCTGGTCATCGACTGAAAATCCATACCTCAATCCCAGACATTGATTATCTTCTACCCGCTCACTCTCCTTAAGGTCTCACCAATCTAGTAGCATCAGATAAGAAGTTGTCCGACTGGACCATCCATCAAATTCCCAGACCCTGAAGGCCTTGGAAAAGCCTACGCGAGAAACCCTTGATGTTATCTTGTCGAAGTGTCATGTAAATATCAAGTGTATGATAGGCTAATCTGAAACAGAGGACTCTTGATCATGAAATACTTTTTCTGCCATGCTAAAATCTTTTTTCTAAAAAAATAAAACTTACAGGGTATCCCAAATGTTAGCATCTTTTGACCCTAAAGACTCCCCAAAGGTCCTTTATAGATTGTCATAGATAGCCTAAAATAGCACATGATAGTAGAACTTCAAAATCAATCACAATAACTCAATATCCAACCATCTACAAACAAAGGAGATCATTGAGTCAGTAGAATACAATAGTTAAGAAGATCACAAATGTTGGCAGGAGCAACTACCCTTTCACAAAGTCCCAGTCAGAGTCTCAACTAGGGCAACATCACCCTCATTGATCTACTACAATAAGGCAGTTCTGCTTGGTTAAAGAAGGAACCCCCTCTCTCCAAGTCCTCAGAGAAACTCAAACCACTGAAGCGATTTGAGCAACCATGCCTCCTAGAGAACAATATGCCATCTACTATGCCCAGTACAATCAAAGATACATCTCCAGATGCTTCAGTAGAAAAATCAAACCTCAACAAGAGATTTCATCACCAAAAAGACATCTCCGACCTAGCAGAAAGCTAGAAGCAAAGTTCACTCCCAACAATGAACACTCAAAGTCATTGATCCTGGCAGAGATGGATAGGAAAATTTTCCTAGCACCCATCAACTCATATTAGGTAAAGTACTACTATGTGTAATTAGAAACTTTGACAGAGCAATGGTAGCAATAATTGAAATGAAGAGAGGCCCTTAATTCTTCTTTCATACAGTTAAATAGAACCCTAGCAAAACCTCCTTGAGCCAATCACATTTTCATAATATAACCAGCCCGGTGATCACCACCCACAGTAGGTCAAAAGCCAAATCATAGGGGCAGGGAAAAAAAGAAGAAGAGAGGGGTAGCATTGCATGTCCAAAAAAAAAAAAAAAAAAGGAATAGCTCTAGCAATGTCGTTTTTTGCCAGGTAAGTGACAGAAAACAAATAGGAAAAGTCTGGCAATGTTTTGCCAGATAAGTGAGAGAAAAAAAATAGGAAAAATTTAGCAATGTCAAGGTCAAAGTCATCAAATAAACTACCTTAGCATTAGTCATAGGGTTGCAAAAGTGATGAAACTGTTAAGAGTGATCATGAGAATCAAAGCCGAGTAGAATGATAGGTTTAAGCCTTCTATCCTATTCTTTCAAAAACCCGACACCTATTTCACGTTACAGTCCAAAAAAAAAAAAAAAAAGACCTTTCGGATTGGTCATTGCTCTTCAAAGTAAGATCGTTACATTGGAAGGTGCTCTATCCAACAGAAGGAGTTCTGAGAAGACAACTTCTATCCCAACTCAGCAAGTGTTTCATTACACCCCTATCAAAAGCAACATCAATAGTCTTCAACCAAAGTAACAACTTCAGTCAACAATAAGTAAGGAGTCGTCTTTATTAGCATCAACAAGAGAAACCCCAAGAAAAGACATAGCCTGAGGACATAGAGAAAACCCTCTAGGGCGTTATGGGTAAAAGAGTAGGGTCATGACAAGATACAAAACTACCGACGCAGTGAAAACCCCAAAACAGGCGTTGACTTGCAACAATGGTAGAGCCGGCATTTGTGAAAACCCATAAGGGCACAGGTGGAAAAAAATGGCTCATAATGAGAGAGAAATAAAAAATAAAAGAGTCAATCCTCCCGATCAGCAATCCAAGACAGCCTCAACAAAGCAACAAAATCTCATGCCTTAACAAATGAGTCAAGGGATACCAACTTGTGGAGAACCTGTATTGGCAACAGATTTCTAAACTCAGCATTACAAAATAATAAGTATGAATGTCATAAGTCATTTATTAAGATTACTCTGTTATATCTTGATATTTGCTAATAAAATACTAAGATAGGTACAAGTTCAAGGGGCATCTCCTTAAACTTTCTCAAGTCCCAAGGTGTCCTTAAGCTTAGCATCCTAGTGTCTCAGCCTGATAAAGTTCAATATCCAGCCGTCCAAAGCATTCAACTACCTAGAGCGTCTAGCTATCCAGAACATTCCCCTGTCTATAAACATCCAGCCATCCAAAATATAACCCAACTGGGGCAGGTCAGAAGCCTAAAGTGTCTAACACAGCTCCTAGATAAGAGCCTAAACTATCTGCAGCCCTCATGGATAAGAGATTAAAGTATTTATGCTACTCAGAGACTACTCCACTCAGCCAACTGAGGCGATTCCAGCAGCTTGAGCCATAATCCTGCCCTCAATGGCCGACAAGAAATAAAGAATGGGGTAATGACCCACCCTCGACCTCCCCTAGAGCAGTATCATTCCGGGACTCCCCTAGAGGAGTATCATTCCGCCAGATGGAGTGTCGGTTTAAGAAATTTCCAGACATCAACGTTGGACTTCCACAGAGGAGTATCATTCCACTAGACGAAACGCCGAGTCAAGAAGAATAAATTTTCCCGAAAGAGTATTATTCTGCTAAACGGAACGCTAGTCCAAGAAATATTAGATTCCAAACATCGACCGTGTACCTCCCTAGAGGCGTATCATTCCGCCAAATGAAGTGTAGGTTCGAGGTAACTTTTCTATACATTTTGTCTTAAAAAAGTTCTAGTGTCAAGTTAAAATGAATTTCCTAAACGTTTTGCTTTTTTTTTTTTTTTAAATAAAGGTCTCAAGTCAAAATGAATTTTTCATATATTTTGTTTTCAAAAGTGCAAATTTTGAGTCAAAATAAATTTTCTATACGTTTTGTCGAACAAGGTGAATTTCCTACACGTTTTGTCCAAGTTTCAAATCAATTTCGATTTCTAAACTCTTTCCTTATAAAAGTCTATTTCAAATTAATCCCGGTTTTATAAACTCTTTATCCTCAAAAAAGTTATTTTCTAAATCATTCCCAGTTTTATAAACTTTTTATCCCCAAAAAGTTGTTTTCGAATTCAATCCCGGTTTTATCAACTTTTTATCCTCAAAAAAGTTGTTTTCGAATTCAATCCTGGTTTTATCAACTTTTTATCCTCAAAAAAGTTGTTTTCAAATTCAATCCCGGTTTTATAAACTTTTTATCCTCGAAAAAGTTGTTTTCAAAATCATTCCCGATTTTCTAAACTTTTATCCTCAAAGAGTTTGGGTTTTAACTTTCATCCTAAAAAAGTTCTTGGTTTCAAACTTTATGCTTCAAAAGTTTACTTCAAAAATTTCAAATCCTACATCAAAAAAATTCAAATCCTGGTTTCAAACTTTATCCTTCAAAATTTATCTCAGAAAAATCAAATTCTGGTTTTAAACTTTTTCCTTCAAAATTTTTTGTTCGAAATCAATCCTATCGGTTTCCTAAACTCTTTCCTCAAAAGTTTTAAATTCAAAATCAATCCTATCGGTTTCTCAAAACTTTATCCTCCAAAAGTTTTTATCTTCTGTCAAATGACAGGGTTTCCTAGATTTCTCCCCTTGCCGAAGAAAAAAAGTTTAATTGTAGATTTTCTAAACCTTTTCCTTCGAAAAGTTTGTCTCGAATCAATTTTCCAATTTTTAAACTTTTCCTTTCAAAAAGTTTATATCCAATTCAAATGTCCGGTTTCCCAAGCTTTCCCTTCAAAAGTTCCATTTCAAAATGCTTTCAAAGATATTTCAAATTTTTGTCCCAAAAAGTCATTTCAAAAATCATCTTCAACTTCAAAAACCAGTTTCCAAGTTCATCAACTCTGGTCCTTCCGATCGTCTTGCGACCCAAATAGGGCCCTTTCTTTATCGTTTTCTATTTTAGGCAAGCAAAGACAGAAAAGATGGGCAGCTGTTAGCACCCCATTTTGGCCACTCGGCGATCTCCGGCCCGACCGGAAGCACTTACAAACCAACACAAGCATACTTAAGCCTAAACTGGCTTTCTAGATCCAATTGAACCTGTCAACCGCTTTCAAGGCCCACTAGGCCCATTAGAGGCAAAATGATCGGAATGCCCTTGTTGCATTAGTCAGTCCAATTTAGACCGGCACGTCTTCCATAAGACGATAAGTCTAGTCAAATCCAAAGTTCAACCCATTTGTCTTGTCATTCGAGAAAGTTGATCCCTCATTGATGGTACGACCATTCAATCCAGCATGACAAGATCACCGAAAAGGTTTATTCCTCGGATCGGTGAAGCTCCTTCCATACTCATCTCCGGAAAGTACCTAAGTTCCCGAGATGGAAGAGCGGTTCACTTCTGGCACTTGCTAGCTCGCCAATGTAGAATGTTCACTAATCCGGCACATTCTTTTAGAAAGCACAAACCTCTCAAGAATGAAAGACTGTCCACGCTCGACATGTTTTTTGAGAAAGCACAAATTCCTCAAGAAGGAAAGACTGTCCCAGTTCGGCACGACCTTCGAGAAAGTTTATTCCTCAAGGTGGTAAGACACTTTCAAGCCTGTCCACCAAGAAAGTACCAATTCCTCAGACAGAAGTCCAGACCAGATCCAAACAGGTGAACACCGATGCTTGCTTGCCCGTCTGAGTAAAAAATTACCATTTTGTCCCTAGCATGCTCGACACATTTCTTGAGAAAGTACAAAGCCCTCAAAACGGTAAGACCACCTTCCAGAGCCATCCTTAGACGGTCCAGCATGCCTAGTGCCATCCAGTCAACCCCAGTCCTTTCCTAGAGGTTCTCCGGTCAAAATGACCGCTTTGCCCCTTGGCATCCAAATGTCCTAGGAAACCACACCGGCTCTGGGTATCAAACCGGCAACACCCCAGTCAACTATGACAAACCCCAGTCAACTCTAGTCAACCCGGTCACCTCTGATCAATCTTGGTAGACGTAGAACTCCTAGGATGAGGTGATCATCATCCGGTCACTCTCTTTAACCATACCAGCTCTTTGAACCAAATCGGCAACCTTTAGGACACTTTCCAGTGTTTTCCCTTTTATTTTAAGCCGGGCCCTACCGTCCGACACTTTCCCTTTTCGAAGCAGAACCTCCTTACTCCTCTTCGAGTGAAGCGTGACCTTTCTTTAGCCGTGCACCACTAATAGTGGCGCATAACCCCCTAGAATCAGTTACGAATCGCCCAGCCCCGTATCCAGCCTTTTTCCAAGCCTGCATTAAACCTTCTTGCGCTACTCTTAGTGGCGCACAGCCAAGGCTAAGGTGTTCACTACTCTTACATCCCAAAAATGGCACTATAAATACAGACATCCCCTCTCTCTGTTTTGGGTTGAAAAAGTCCTCTAGAAACTGTCCCCCTCCATTCCAAATAGCTTTCGAAGCCCTCTCTCTCTCTCTCTCTCTCTCAGTCCCGCTGGCTAAGTCCAAAGTTCGAACTCCCGAAGCCCTAGCTTCCAAGCTCCATTGAAGGACCGCCTCGCTTCCTGGAAGCTCTTGAAACCTTCCCAACTCAAAGGCCCGAGCCTCCACCAAAGAAAGAAGCAACGAGACAAGGTAATCCTCTTTTTACTTTTCCGTACTCCCCCACTTTCTCTTCTTCCTCCGGACCCACTTGGATTCTTCTCTTTTTTTAACTCCCTATCTGTAAACCCCCCTTTCTGGCATGCTTGAAAACAAGAGGATGTTAAGTCCATGTCCAGAGTGAACAAGAGGAGATTACTGATCGGGACTCTTTTCTTGGCCCTCACTTGCTTCACGGCATGGCCTTAGGGCCCTCTTGTAATGTGGTGATACCTAAACCTTGTATGTTTCATGTTATTACTATCGTCGAGTTGCATTTGCATTCATGTCATTCCATTTTCTAAAGTAGTTTTCTTAAAACCATTTTCTAAAGTAGTTTTCTTAAAACCATAATTCTAGGTGGATCCTAATCCTTTTATGGTTAGGGTTTTTTTTAGAAAAGTGTGACATTTTAAGTGGCTTCTAATAGCCTAACATTTGCCTCTTTTCAAAAACCTGTTCTCGAAATGATCCTAGTCTTTTCATGATTAGGGTTGTTTCGAGAAATGTGTGACATTCAAAAAGACCCGAAAGGTCTACATTTTTGGCTTCGTGCCTGTATTGCTTTTCAAAGCCACAAGTCTAAAGCGATTCTGGCCTTTCAATGATTAGAATGGTTTTAGGTAAAGTACGATATTTATTTGACTGTCTGAAATCCAAGTTAGGGTTTCAGGCCCTAAAACATGTTTTCAAAAGATTCAATTTTAGAACCATTTCCAAAACTCATGTTTGTTAAGTCCTAGAAGTCCAATACTAGGAAAATCCCATTTTTACCAACTTGGAACACTTCCATTTTCAAATCAAAACTTTCCATTTTCAAATCAAAACCTTTCGTTTCAAATACCTCAAATCACTCTTTTCTCAAACCTTCCAAATTTAAAACCCAAATTAACTCCTTCCATTTTGGAAACAATCCAAACTTACATTTTTCAAAATCAAATCAAATCTTTTCAAACCAAATCAAATCTTTTCAAATGAAATCTCGATCTTCCTGAAAAGGAAATATTTTCAAATTAAATCTTCCTAACAAGGAAACATTTTCAAAACTCAAATCTTTTCAAATCAAATCAAGTCTTTTCAAATCTCAATCTTCCTGAAAAAGAAACATTTCAAAATCAAATCAAGTCTTCCGGAAAAAAAAACATTTTCAAGTCAAATCTTCTTAAAAAGGGAAACATTTCAAAAGTCCAATCTTACTGAAAATGAAACACTTTCAAACTCAAACTTTTCTAAAAAGGAAACTTTCTAAAAATAAAAATTTTCTTGAAATAGAAACCCATTTTAAAATTTCGATTCTTTCGAACTCTTGTCCTAACTATGATTGACCTGTTCCTTTTTAAGGAGGTACGCAGGCAACTCTTCATAGGGGGCGATAACAACCCTTTTCAAATTCTCAATTTCATTTTTCAAACCCAACTCCTTCTTTCAAACTTTTCTTCAAATTCTGTTTTCAAAACTTTTCTAAGTGGATAGTATTAAATATAGGTAATCGATAAGTCATAATTAGGTAAATAAAAGGTAATTAGACATATAGGTATCGCAAGGGCGGGGTAGGGTGATAGTCTTAGGACATCTTCTCTACATGTAACCAATCCCCAGATTTAAGAATTTCTGTTTCAAAGACCAAAACCGAAGTCAATTTTTAAAAGTGTTTTCCAACGTTTTTAGGATTGTCAAACAACCCTACTTTTTAAAACCCTCTCATGAGGATGTTTTCAAAAATCTTTTTCAAAACTTAAGTTTAACCTTCATGTTTTACTTGGTGTAAATGACCTAACACATTTTTAAATTAGTTAGGTGGTGACTCCAAAAATCTTTTCAAAAAGCCCTAATCAATTCCATTTCAAATTCAAACTCGGTCTCATTCGTCCTTCTAGAAGAACGAGTTCTAACGAGAGAGCACCGTACCAAATTCCTACCTCTGGACCTGGAAAGAGACGTGGAAGGGCCCGGCATCCAAAAACGGGCCACGACAACGGACCGACACTTTTCAAGTGAATTAGGCCCTGTGGCACTTGTCTTAGGCGGCACCAAGCAAGTTAGCTAAGGGGCACTTCGCAAGTTAAGCCAACACACACACCCAAAGGTGCACAAGTGAGCAACTTAGAAGCAATAAGTTAAGAATGTTTAAAGTGACAATCGAGGCAAATGGCACACAATTTGCAAGCAATACGATCATTTTTATTACATTAACAAGCAATTCTAGATTACAGTTAGGCGAGAAGTTTAAATAGTTAACAACTGATAAGCTAGGAACTTGGACTCACCTTACTATCCTCCCTGATATATGCTTTTTAAGTCATTTTAAAACTGATACAAGGAAACGTGACCCTCCTTTAAGGACTCATAATGGGTCTACAAAAATATATACAAGGAATTAGGCAAAACCTTTTCACATATATATATATATATATATATATGAGACCCTATACTAATTTTCTAGTCCTTCGAAAAAATTATAACACCTCTCCTCGATAGGACTAGGACACAACCAACTTAGATGCCGTACCCCTTAACAAGGGAAAATCTACGCGTGCATCCTACACCAAACTTATATTTCTAGACTTTATACAATATGTATAGATATGATAGAATTAGCATAAGATTAAAAAATGAAAGTATAGACCTGATCTTAAAGTGCAGCTTGTGACACTTAATAATCCATTTAATTGGTTTGTTGCGAAAGGAATGTTTAGTATCTCATTCAAAAACCATACACCAGTCAAAGGAGCGTTCATTACGTTATTGAAAAAGCTAGTTGGTTTGTTTTATCAAGCTTTGGAAGTTGAAACTACGTACCGTCCGTATTAAACTCCATTTGTTAATAATTATATTTAAAGCTTTTTCACCCCTCCTTCTTCACAAATTACAATCTTATCATATCATAGTCCTCAAGATTCACCTCTTTTTTGTTTACAAATACAGATACAATAAAATACAGCCACTTAATTTCATCTCAAATAGGATTAACAAGCTCAACCAATGTACATGAATTCATCCAATTCGCCCATTTAAAATCCATTTAAATAAACCTAAGTTTATTAACAGGTTTAATTGGGTTGCGTTATACAAGCTCAATTAGAAGCAAGTTTAAATGGATTAGACATAAAAACCCATTGAACTTGCTAAAAATATTATACAAAATTCTGTCACCCACAAAAATTTATTTTTTATATTTATTTTTATAACAAAATTTCCTTCTTCTCGCTTGACGTCCACCACCACTACTACCGCTACCACCACCACCCGCCCCTAAAGCTGCCAATTAGCACCACCGACCACGTACCACCACTGCTCACCACTACTAATCGCCGCCACCAAGCCCTACCACCACCTATCACCGCTGTCGCCACTGCGAACGACCATCACCAACCCCTAATTAAGGCAGCCAAGCACCACCACTGCCACCCCTGACCTTGAAGGTATGTATAAGGCTTGCCTCAGATACACGTGCTCTGGCAGCTGTTGCAATGTTTAATTCTTTCTATGCTTGCATGTCTATGTGTGTTTTATACATATCTCTCTTTGTCTATAATATTGTTTCTTGTAATTAAAAATTATATATATTAACAAGTTAAATTTGGATTCATAAATTTAAATTGATCCATTAGTGACTCGTCCATATTCAACCCGCTGAATAATTATTCGAGTTTGCATTGAACCGATTTAAACTCAAACCCGCTTAAGTCTGTGCAAACTTTTGCCACCCCTAATCTGAAACAATGGGTCATTACAAAACCACCATTTTCCAATGCAATCACACTAAAAGTCAATCTCGTTCTCTCAAAATCTCATTCTTTGCTGTAACTAACACAGATTTTGCCTAAATCAAATTATCTCATTGGCAAAATCTCAGCTTGATTGCCCTGGAAAGCTGCCGATGGCGGAGAAGAGGGCTGAAATTCATCAAATCGAGGATTGGGGAGTCATCGAATGTTGCTGACGAGGATGCAAAACGGCTGAAACTGATGCAGACCACTGACCAGTGTGTTTGAGCCTTAGGTTTTTGTCTGCTGTTTAAACCGGGCAGTTCAAGAAAACCGTTAGATTGAATGAGCCGCCAATTTAACCGCCGTTTCAGACGGTTTTCAAAAATTATTTCAATTTTCTACACTGAACGATTTTAGTGGTTTGTCTAGACCGATTTTCAGATCGGTCAATGGTTTAATTTGTTGAATTGTCTGATCCGGTTCATTTTTTAAAGCATTGGGTCTAACATGCTTTTCTTCCTCACTCAGTTCGCTTTCACTTTCTAAGTTTACTCGCAATGTAAACGTGACCACATGCCACAAATTAACCTAATCATTTCAATTGGGTTCGCAATTTCAACTTAAAATTATGGACCCAACCAATTAAGTCCATTAAGAAACTGTCCAAAGCTACAAATGGGTTGTAATTGGATTGTTACACGCCAACCTATTTAAAAGTGGGTTATCAAACCAAAACTCTGAAGGGAAGTGAAACACAACCCATCTATACCCACCACAAACCCGTTCAAACTCGCTCATTTGTTATTCCAACTTTCAACAAAGTGGATGAATTGTAATTTAATTTTTGAATTGGTGAATTTAGAGTAAATTCCTGTCAAATGTGCGAATTCACACGATCAAATGCTCAAACATAAATAATCAAAATTTTGAATTCTAATTTGAACCAATGACATTTGAAACATTTATCATCTTGTAATGTCCTAATCAAGGCAAGGTGTTTGAAACTAGAAAGCAGAGAAGATTTAGATGCTATAATGGGGGTAAGAAAAATGCTAGTCTTTTAGAAAATTTATACATAAAATGCTACTAGAGTTCTATGGTAGTGATATTTTTCTAACTAAGAATTATCATAATAAGTGTTTTATTTTAATGTGAAAAACTCTCATTCAACCGCATCATTCTATACAAAAATTTTGTATGAATTATGACATAACAGTCTTCCGCCGTGGCAATCCATGTGGCACAACGAGTATCAAATTGGGAGTTAATTTGAAGAAAGTGTCAATATTGGAAATATTTTTTTGAAAAGAATGTTATTTTAACAAAAAATTTCAGAAGTGTAAGTGTTTCATTCTAAAACATAAGACTCAAAGTAAAAAGGGCCAAACTGTAAATGTTCGAAGCTAGAGTTTAGGTCGGAGAATTTTTATCCTATCCCGCCAACCAAGGTGACCCCTCTCCCCGCCTCTGCCCCTGCCCGTTCTGCTTAATCCTGTTTTGACCCCTTTATGT
>CM065395.1:24792500-24800000 GCA_033060915.1 Euryodendron excelsum
GAATATTTATATTTTGCATGTATGCATACCTTTTGGTGTTAATGGCATATTTTTGTATATTGAGTTTCGAGTGACGAAATTTATATCAAAATATTCCTTGTAGTATCAGAAACTCACTCTTAAAATTTCATATTTTTTGGTTACATGGTTTGAGAGAAATCTCAATTTAAAGTTTTCGAAAACTTGTGACAAATTTAAAAATTTGGCCTTATTTTTGAATCAGAAAATTAATTTTTTAAAATTCAAAATTTATATAAACATTTTTTATGTCGCGAGAGCTTTTCGTCCGTAGATTACTTGTCAAAAACTGATATCTCATGAGTAAGATACAATGACTCCAAGTTGGTTCACAGAATGTGAAATCTGCTTGAATCCGGGTTTGTTACCGACTAAAGGTGGAAGAGGACTTACAGATTGCACATGCCCTAAGTAGTGCGTGGCAAGTAGTCTTGGACGCAAGCGCTAACGTCAATTGATGGTGCAAGCACTAATGTCACCCATTTGTGAGTCGTTAATGTCACCCACTTGTGGGCCGTACGCTGATTGATGCCAACTTTACATGTGCCACGCTTGTGTAGCTTAGTCATTCAAATTTTGACACGTGACTCACTGGCTGTTAATTATTTAGGTTCTACCCACGCACATGAGTTGCGTGTGTAGTATGTTGTGGGACCTATCAAATTTTATTTTTTACGTGATTTTTTTTATGGACTCATTTTAATATGTACTTTACAATTGTGTATTTTGTTTGATATAAATATCTTTTAAAAAATATTTTATTATTTTTTAGATAAATAAATAATAATTTTTTTAAAAAAAATTATTTTAAATGAGTTTTAAAATAATCTAATGGTTCTAAATTTTTTTCTAAGGTCATTACATTACATTTATTAAAGTTGTAGCATTTAAATTATTTCTGGTTATATTTATTTAATTATCCACTGCATAATGATGTGATATTTTGCGTGCCACATAAGCATAGTATGTTTTGACACATTAGGATTATTTTTGGACTATATACCCATTTCCATAGATAGTGAGTGTGGTTACCTTCCATTCAAGTGACCAATGTATGTTATGTATGAAATAGAATGGAGGTGACATTGGTATTTTGAGGTGCTCATATGATGAATGTATGTTATTTATTTATTGTTGTTACAAAATAATTCATTGGATACAAAGGAGGTGTGGCATCCCTATTTGCTCAATTGTTTATTAGATTTGATGTAGTAGATTTTTCTTATTTGTAAAAAAATTATATATATATATATATATAATTTTTAATTATTTATGAGAAGCTTTGTAAGAGGATGTGTTTCGCACCAAATTTGTAAATATTGAATTATTTTGGCGTGATACACCAAATTGCCAATGGAGTCCTAACTTAGGATCAATTTTTTTTTATTATATGCTTATAAATTGACATTATGGAAAGAGGGAATAGTTCCCCAATTTTATTCTAAATTAATTGGATATTTAATTTTAACTTACATCATGGGAGATGATTAGTAGCACCTAAAAATATGAAATTTTTGATCTTTTGATGTGGGATAAAATTTTTTGGTCCAATTGGATTTAGGATAAAATATTAAATATACGTGCCTAATTAATTTCTTGCGCAATGTATGTAGTACAATGGTCTCAAAGAACATAATTGCTGACCTTAATAAGGGAGAAAAACTTGATGGAAAGAATTATGATATTTGGCAGAGGAAGCTTCAGTACCTCCTCAACGAGCAAGAGTTGCTCGACTAACTAACCAACAGCATGACTCCGCCTAAGTTAGGTAGCATGGCCCAACATCACTGTGATGAATAGACGTATGACACTTAGTTTAAGAGGGACAGAACTGGGCGCTTTACTATGCTAAGTTGCATGCATGATGACCTCATGGTGGAATTTGAGAAATTTCTCACTGCCAAAGAAATGTGGGAACAGTTGCGTCTTAAGTATGGTGACACCACTGCCACTCGGCTACGTGCCTTGACTCTGAGGTTCAATCAGTATGTAATGGATCTAAAGCATATTATGACTGAGCATCTTAGGGTGATGTCTGCTATGACCAGAGAGATGAAAGAAAGTGGCAACGATCTCACAGACGAGCAGCAGATTCTAGCTGTCATCTGGTCCTTACTGTAAGCACCCCATTTTTTACCGCTAGGCAGTCTACGCTCCGTCCAGACTTGTACTCAAGTCAATATGGACTTATTTCAATCGAAACCAACTCTCTAGATCTAAATCCCGTCTGTTCATCGCTTCGCGAGCCCACAAGGCCCAAATAGAGGCAAAATAACTAAAATGCCCTTAGGGGCATTGTCCTTTCTAATTCCAATTCTAACCCCTCTCTCAAGACAGTTGATTCCTCGAGACGGTAAATCTATTCCAAACCAGGCACGTCTTTTCGAAGACTGTAAGTCCCCTCTCCAATTCCAACCCCTCTCTCGAGACAGTTTATTCTTCGAGACGGTCCCAAATCAGGCACGTCTTTCTGAAGACGGTAAGTCCCCTTTCCAATCCCTCTTTCGAGACAGTTTATTCCTTGAGATGGTTCCCAATCAGGCATGTCTTTCCAAAAACGATAAGACCCCTTTCCAATCCCTTTCTCGAGACAGTTTATCCCTCGAGACGGTTCCAAATCAGGCACGTCTTTTTGAAGACGGTAAGTCCCCTTTCCAATCCCTCTCTCGAGACAGTTTATTCTTCGAGACGGTCCCAAATCAGGCACGTCTTTCCAAAGACAGTAAGTCCCTTTTCCAATCCCTCTCTCGAGACAGTTTATTCCTCGAGACGGTCCCAAATCGGGCACATTTTTTCAGAGACGATAAGACCCCTTTGCAATCTCTCTCTCGAGACAATTTATTCCTCGAGACGGTCCCAAATTAGACACGTCTTTTTGGAGACGATAAGACCCCTTTCCAATCCCTCTCTCGAGATAGTTTATTCCTCGAGACGGTCCGAGTAGCGAAAATACTAGCAAACATCACAACTGTCAGAGTAGCGGAAATACTCGTAAATATGTTGATATAGGGAATTGACAACAAACCCTTGTGTCACGATGACTGCCGTCAGAGTGGCGGAAACACTCGAAACCCATGTCAACACCAGTGCCTGCTAGCCCACTTCGGTGAAAAGTGACCAAACTGCCCCTTGGGCCTTTTTCGAGACTTTCCGGTCAAGATGACCATTCTGCCCCTAGGCATCCAAACGCCTTGGGAACCACACCGGCTTTGGGTATCAAACCGGTAACTTTCTGAGATTACTTCTTATAGTATTCTCAACCTTCCTCTACCTTTCCTGATCATTCCGAGTCAGTTCCAGCAAACCTGATGCAAAATGACCGTTTTGCCCCTAGAGGGCCGGTCACCTTTTCCGACCATACCAGCTCTGGGTATCAAACCGGTAACTTTCCGAGAATACTTTTTATAGTGTCCTCAACCTTTCTTTGTCATTTCGGATCATTCTGAGTCTGTTCTAGCAAACCCAGTGCAAAATGACCGTTTTGCCCTTGGTGAGCCGGTCGCCTTTTCTGACCACACCGGCTCTGAGAATCAAACCGGCAACCTTTGGGAACATTCTGAATAATGTTTCCAAATTTTGAGTCTTCTTTCGGGACAGTCCGAGTCCGTCCCGGCAGCTTCCCGATTCGATTGATTGTTTTGCCCTTAAAGGCCCAGTCAACCCTTCCGACACATCCTATCCCCATTTTCCAAGTCAAATACCTCCGAGACATTATTCTACGTGTTCTTGCTCTTTTTCAGCCTTTCCGAGCAATTCCTGGTCTCTTAAATCATTCCCGAAGTTTCCGGAATCACTTTTAGTGAAGCCAGGTTAAAAATTGCATGGTAGTCACTAGTATCGGTGCCCAAATCTAGTCAAAGATACGTTGCTTGCTGGCCTTAAATATTTCCTATATGGATGGCGCCACTAGTAGTGGCACCAAGCCAAAAAATGGCCTGGCGCCAGTGTAAGTTTTGGCCTGGCGCCACTGCAACAGGCGCCAATGCATTCCCCTCTCTATAAATACAAAGCCTCTTCCAATGTGAAGGAGGCCCGCAAACTCAGTCTAAAAACACCAATATTCGATATACAGAGCTCGAACACTTCCTAAACCCTAGCCTCCCTAGGTTTTTTCAAACCCTAGCCACCATACACTAAACCCTAGCCTTCTATACACTCATACACACCCCCATACACTTATACACTAGCCTCCAATCCTCCTTGAAGACTTGAAGAGCTGCAATCTGAAGTTTGAAGATTGAAGACAACTCTTGAGGATTGAAGATGAAGATCAAGACGAAGATCAAAGACAAGCAAGGCGCGCAAAATAAACAAGACACAAGGTAGGTTTTCGTTTTACGTTTCTGCACTTCCCCCCTCTCTCTTCTCTCTCCTAACCCACTTGGGTTTTCTCTATTTTAATCCCCCATCTCTTTCCCCCCTTTCTTTGCATGCTTGAAATAAGGGGACTCCCGGTCCATGTGTATGATTAGACTATCGGAGGGTCATCGTATCGGGGGCTTTCCTTTAGGCTAACCGGATACCACGTGGGTTCGGCCCCTTGATTATGTGGTGAAGCCTTAACCTTATATGTTCACGATCCCAAAATTGCATTGTCTATATCATGCTATTGCATCTTTCAAAAGTTGTTTTCAAAGTTGCTTTTAAAATCGTTTTCAAACTTGTTTTCAAAATTGCATTAAAATCTCTTTTTCAAAACATGTTTTCAAAATTACAATCCTAGGGTGATTCTAGCTTTTCCATGGCTAGGATTGCTTTAGGAAAGTGTTGCATGTAAAGTGACTTTCATGGTCCATATTTTCAAACCTTTGTTATTTTCAAAACCACTTTCCTAAAGTGGTTCTAGCCCTTTTATGGTTAGAATCGCTTTAGGAAAGTGTGATATTTTTATACCTTCTAAAAACCCTCCTTTTAAAAATCTCTTCCTAAAAATCTCTTTTCCAACATGCTTTCCTAAAACTCTCCTTTCCAAAGTCGTTTTCAAAAACTCCCTCCAAAAATCTATTTTTCAAAACTCTCTTTTTTAATTCCTTTCCAAAATCCTCTCCTCAAAATCCACTTTCTAAAAACGTTCACTAAAAATCTTTCCAAAAACTCTCTCCAACGATCTTCTACCAAAAATCTTTCTAAAAACTCTCTTTCCAAAATCTTCCCTCTAGAAACTCCTCTCTAGGATTTTCTTCCAAAAACTTGTTTCCAAAAAACACACTTTCCAAAAACTCTTTTCTTAGAGCCTAAGTCAAGCCCTAGAACCCACAATTGGAAAATCCTAATTTTCTTTCCAAAACATGATTTTCAATCTTGCCCCAAACCTAGGTCTCTAAAAACTCCCGTTTTCTACGTCAAAATTAGGTTTCTAAAAACTTCTTTTCTATGTCAAAACTATAGTCCTCCAAGTCTAGGGTTTCTAAAACTTCACCTTTCCAAATCCTTGCCCGAATCCAATCTTTCCATTTAGGAAACTAGATCCAATCCTCCGTTTTTAGAACCAAAATCAAACTTTCTCTTTTAGAAATAAAATCCAATCCCTTCCTAGTCTAAATCTTTCCTAATTCAACTCCTTCCTAATCTTCCATTTTCCTAAATATTAAGTTTCCAAAACTTGAACATAACAATCTTTCCTAAATTTTAAAACTCAAAATCTAAATCTTTCCTAATTCAAATCTTTCCTAATTTCCTACCTTCCTAAATCATAAGTTTCCTAAAGCATTCAAATCTTTCCTTAAACATTAAGCTTCTAAATCTTTCCTAATTCAACCCTTTCCTAACTCTACCCCTTTCCAAATCTTAACTTTCCAAATCTAAGTTTTCAAACTTTTCCTAAACTCAAACCTTTCCTAATCTTAAGATTTTCTAAAACTAAAACTCTAAAACTTTCTAAATCTTACTCTTTCCAAGTTTCAAATCTTTCCAAATTCAAAGTTTTCTAAATTCAAAACTTTCTTAAGTTAAATCTTTCTAAACTTCCAAACTTTCTAAGTTCTGAACTTTCCTAAAATTCAAATCTTTCTAAATCTAAAACTTTCTAAACTCAAAACTTTCTTATTTTCAAAACCTCCTTATTTCAAAACTTCCCTATTTCAAAACTTTCCTAATTCGGGAATTTTCCTAATTTGAAAACCTTTCCTATTTCGAAACTTTCTTAATTCAAAATTTTCCTAAGTTGAACCTTTTCTAATTCGAACTCTTCCTAATTCAAAACTCTCTTAAGCCTAAAACTTTCCTAATTCGAAAACTTTCCTAAAATGACACTTTCTTAATTCGGACCTTTCCTAATCCGAGCCCTTCCTAAATCTAATCTTTCCAAATCTTCCAAGTTCAACATTCAAGTCAATTCTTCTTTAAAATCTTTCCAAGTCAAATCTAATCCTTCTTTTCGAAGTCCTTAAGTCTAGGTTTTTCAAAACCGAGTTTTTCAAAATCAAATCTTTTCAAATCTTCCAATCAAAGTTCAATATTTCAATTTTCCAATCCAATTTCCAATTCAATCTCTTTCTTCTAATCAACTCTTCTATTTTCAATCAGACTCTTGTCTGAACTATGACTGACCTGATTCCTACAAAAGGATACGTAGGCAACCCTCATGGGTGCGGTCTCCACAACTTCTTTCAAATTTCTATCTGCACATTTTCCAAATTTCAAATTCCATAATCTTTTCAAATCTCTAATCTATTTTCAAACTTCCAATTTCAAATTTCTATTTCCAAATTTTTATTTCCAATTTCTAAAACTTTCCAATTTCAAATCTATCCTTTCAAATCTTTCTTCTAAAATCCAATCAAATTCTTCTTTTCAAATTTATTTTCAAATCAACTCTTTTTTCTTGCACTTGCATATCATGCATCATGTTTTTCTAAACATCCTTTTTAAAGTGGATAGGATTGAATTATAGTTAGTTGAAGACTCTCATAGGTGAATCGAGGGTAGATTGACATGTAGGTACCAAAAGGGCGGGGTAGGGTGATGGCTTAGTGCGTCTTCCTTACACGTAACCAACCTCCGAACCTAGATCACTGATTTCAAAGACCAAAAGGAGTTATTTTTCAAAAAAGGGCTAAAGGTTTTCCAAAGGTTGCCAAACAACCTGTTTTTCTCAAAAATCCTCTCTTGAGGAGATATTTTCAAAATCGTTTTCCAAAACCTTAAGTGTAGTTTTCGGATTATGCTTAGTTTTTAGGTGACCTAACTCACCTTAATCAAGTTAGGTGGCAACTCCAAATCTTTTTCAAAACCCCTTTATTCAAACTAATTTTTCAATTTAAACCTAGTTGCACTCATTCTTCTAGGAGGGTGAGTTCTAAGTAGAGAGTACAACATTTTTTCCGCTTGTGTGAGTATTCCTCGAGTATGAAAAATCTGGGCGCGACAGCTGGCGACTCCACTGGGGACACTTAGAGGGTTAGGCCGTTAGTCATGCCTTTTTACCCTTCACCCATGTAGAGTCTTCAATTAACTTATTCAATCCTATTCACTTTAAATTTT